>JAVTVY010022336.1:0-94727 GCA_036873755.1 Hanleya hanleyi
TAAGCAAAAAAAAAAAAAAAAAAAAAAACCCCAGGAGGTTGTATTTCCCTCCTGCTTTTGTGATATTGTGTTCATGAATGGAAATATTCCCAACAGTTATTCCTAAGACATTTTTGCCTTGTATTGATCTCAGTTTTGATTTCAGTGTTCTGGTTACACTCTTGTTACTGGTATTGAATTGATAGGATACTAATTGATAGAATATTAGCATAGTTTTCACGATGTGATCTCTTGTGGCATTTCGTGGTACCGTACCATCATCCAGTTTGCAGCATGCAACTATTCATAAAATTCAACTTGGTTGGGGGTCTTCAAATCATGCCCTTTGGTCACATAACTTAGACCTATTAATTATATACAAATCAACACGGCAGTCTATTAAGTCACTCCATTGGACAGTTAGAGATAGCCTTACTCTGGAAATGGAGGTAAAAAAGTTGTTTTCGCTGAGTAACTCTGGATTCATTCAAGATAAAGTTCTCAAACCAAGAGGCGGTCATGTACATACAATTCTGCACTGAATGATGCCAAAAAAGACTATTATTGTCATGCATCTACATGAAATATGCATATCAGACTCACTAGTATTACATGTATTATTATTTCCGGAGGGAGGTTATTCCTAACTGTTGCCAATGCCTGTGGTCGCGAACCCCGATAAGCCGACCTGGGAATGCGCTTGAGGTACCAAAAAGATAGTGCCCCCCCCGCAATTAAATTGGCAAAAAAGAAAGCACCCCCTCCCCCTCCGGATTGGACAAGTAAGAAAAGGAGAAAACCTTCTGTGAGCTTCTTGATCATGAAATTTTGTGTAGGATCCGCCCAACCCATTAACTTATATGTCTAGCTGCGATGCCAGCCAAATATGTTCTAGCTGATGAAGGTGCAAAACCATTGACTGGTCGGTAGGAAACAAATGCGATCAAATGCTTAACAGAAACTGGCCAAATCTGTGGCAAACCAGTGACCCCTCTAAAGCGTGCATGTACATGCTAGAATGCCTGTATCATATGCCCGCCATGTTCTAGGTGACAAGAAACTCGACAGTGACTTCGATGCTTCTATCCAGGTGCCAGATGGATGGAGGGATGGGAGTCGCGGTTGAATCCGCCATCAGGGTCAACTGCTGACAACGGATGTACTGTAAATGGGAAAGTGAGTCCGCAAGATTATTTTCAATTCCTGGGATAAAACTAGCCTTAAAGGTGATATTAAATTTCAGGCAATGTAACATCAACAACCTCAGTAATTTCATGACATGGGGGACTTGGATGTTCTTTTATTCACAACTGTAACTACTGCCTGGTTATCTGAGCGGAATAGAATTTTCTTACTCTGAAATTCATTGCCCCACACCAGAACAGCTCAAGAAATCACAGCAATCTGTCCATCGGCATCAGTGGGTGGACTCTCAAAATCAGCTGGTATAATCTCAGCATCTGCATTGGCTTTTGTGCCGCGGTGTCTTCATATATTCATTCATATGCCCTGTATATTCTTCTGGTGTCGCATCATATCGTAGTGTCTGTGGTGAACGCACGTTCGCACTCAGAACTTGTATAATCCATGTTGACGGTTGAACGTCGACTGTGCACGTCTTTGAGATACGCTTCCTTTATTGGCGTAACGCTCGCCAACGCCTAGCTTAACAATTCAACGCCCTGGTAAAATAGCTCATAAGCTCTGAGGGGTCTAGATAGGCCATGGACTTAACACTAATTCGTCGCATGCAGTAACGCCCGGCAATGCACGTCGTTACGCCTTAACGCCCGTCTCAACGCCTTAACGCCCTATCTTAACGCATTGTCGATCTTCAATAGACGGACACTCGTCAACGCCATTTTGGGGGGTCGTAGAAGATAATTTCCTGTCTTCAGCTTAGAAATGCCTCATGCAGTATCAGTTGATTCAGGGCATCGTATCGTCTTCGGGTATCGTCTTTGGGCGGTATCTGTTTCTTATGCAGCAGAAGACATACCCGGGTCACCCACTGAATGTCATCTATGAGCGTGACAAGATGACAACGCATGCGTTTGTGCTAAGCGGCTTCGGTGGTGCCAATGCGTGATCGATGCGTTCACACAGGTGTTTCTTTTGTGCGATTGCTATGCCATACGCCGCTGTTCAGCTCATACCCGGGGTTTCATGAAATAGCTCAAAAGCTCTGACTGGTCTAGATATCCCATGGAATTAACACTAATTCATCGAAATGCAGTGACGCCCATCAACACCCGTGTACTACGTCTTTACGCCCGTCTCAGCGCCTTAACACCCTGTCTTAAGGCCTTAACGCCCATCTCAACGCCTTAACGCCCTATCTTAATGACTCCGCGCTCACTCCGCGCGCTCAAACATAATAATGAATTTGCGGTTTATATACGACTTGGGAGCGACCACGCGACCAGTAAACAGTATTTTAAACAAATATTCGGCCGTTCTACAACACCTTATTCACATATATTTATTAATGAATAATTTCCCTTCATTGTCAACCCAAACTTAACAAGATCCGTTCGGTTCTTCGTCGATTACAGTGTTAACAACTATTAACAACAGTTTTTAGGCTTTCGTATTCTCAGTTGCTGAAGCTACATATTTTGCATGAACGCCATCTTGTTTCCCAAATGACCCTCCTTATCAGAAACAGATTTATTACCGCGTTAATTAGCCCTAATTCCAACATCGGGCATTCTAACTACACAGTCACGATTTAGTTTGGATAATGTCATTTAGTTGACGGATCCACGTGTTATATAACTTATACTTCAAGCGTGCGTGCTTAAAAATGATAATTCCAGATGGAGATATTATCAAAAAGAATTACCGTACTGTGCACATAAAAACACAAAATTGCCTTTGAAGTCGCGAACGTTGCATTTTCCGGAGGGTTCTACGATACAGTATATAACTTTTGGTTGTTAATATTGTTTACAATTTATGCCTTTAACAGAATATGCTTCCACAAAAATAAACATGTATTAATTGCAGCTGCATGAGTTGCATATCTGTGATTTGACAGGTCTGCGATATAAGCATAACTCAAATAATGTATTGCTTTCATTACCTATTTTAAAGGGAGAAGTAGATATCATAGAGGCACAGGCGTATCTGCATGACTGAACTCGAACCATATCTGTTATATACTAAACCAAGCCACCAGCAATTTTTCTCAAAATTGCGGTTAAGTAACCACAAGTTAAAAATAGAAGTGGGTAGGCACACCAAGCCTAAGACCCCAAGTAGTATATAGCAAGGATTTCGAGCCTTATTGACCTTTGACCTCAGAAATTTGCATATCACGTGACAGAGGTCAAAGGTCAATGAGTGCACTTGACCTGTATCCTTTCATCTTGACCTTGGATCATGTTTAGACATGTTAGGGTTTTTCCCATCACGTGCGGTATGACGTCACTTCCGGTCTGAGGGCGTGTGAATAGGACATGTACTGACCTGTCTCTGGGGTTTTCCCCTACAATATCGTTCACTTTCGTGTGTTTCCGGTGCGAAGGGTACGTTCGGTGAGAGGGGAACATGATAGGCCATGTACTGTCTGTGGGGTTTTTCCCCGCCAGAATTCCGCTGTCGTCTGCTTGTCACGTGCAGAACACCTGGCTCCCCGAATTGCAACATTGTTGCACGTTCGATTGACCTATATCCGGGTCTTATACCATTGATGGGATGCGTGTACTGTATTTGGGGAATCACGGGTAGATCACGTGATAGTTCAAGGTCATATTGAATGATAGGAATGCATGTACTGACCTGTTCATCTGTGGTTTACATCCGGGGACTTATATCCGGGTCCTTTAGCTGTGTGTTCCGAAAGATGTCACGGACATCACCGAAGAGACACGGAGGTGCCCGAAGAGACACGGAGATCCCCGAAGGGGGCGAGAGGGGTCACTAGTGTACCGATTGGGTCGTATGAGGTATCAATGTGAAGCATTCGTGAAGGGGCATCCGATGGGGTGGGTGCGGGGTTGAAATATCGTCATTCTGCGCATGCGCGGTAGACCAAGGGTATGGAAATAGACGTTTTGGGGTCTAGGGGAGCCACTAGTGGGTCGATGGAGTCGTATGAGATATCAATGTGAAGCATTCGTGAAGGAGCATCCGACGGGCTGGGTGTGGGGTTGAAATATCGTCATTTTGCGCATGCGCGGTAGACCAAGGATATGGAAATAGACGTTTTGGGGTCTAGGTGGGTCCCTAATGGACCGATGGGGTCGAGTGAGGTATCAATGTGAAGCCTATGTGAGGGGGCATCCCACTGGGTGGATGTGGGATCGGAATATCGTCATTCTGCGCATGCGCAATGGAGAAAGGTTATGAAAATAGACGTTTTGGGATGTAGGTGAGCCACTAATGAGTCGATGGAGTTGAGTGAGGTATCAATGTGAAGCCTATGTGAGGGGGCATCCGATTGGACTAGGGTCTCGGCCGTTGTCCACATTCTGCGCATGCGCAGACAGGGAATTCTGGGAAAAGGGTGTGGAAATAGACTTGCTAGGGTTTAGGTGAGCCCCTCATGATCCTATGGTGTCGTATGAGGTCTTATTTTGAAGCTGTCGTGAGGGAGCATCCGCATGGGCTAGTGGTTCGTCCGTGTTCAAGAGTCTGCGCATGCGCAGTCTGGTCGTAGTATAGAAAGCAGGCATGTTAGGGGATGCGTGAGGGTGTGTGTGTGTGTGACCCACCCCTATGGGTCCATGGTTGTGGTTGGGTGGTGGTGTGGGTTCTGCGTACAGACGTCACTTCCGGGTTTCACTAAAACTACCTTCGAACACAGAAGAGTTCCAATTTTTACTTAGACGTACGGTCCGTGTTTTCCCCGCCCCGCCCCGCCCCGCCCCGCCCCGCCCCGCCCCGCCCCGCCCCGCCCCGCCCCGCCCCGCCCCGGCCGCAGCGCGCGCGCGCGCGGGTTATCCGGAAGTGCGCGGCATCACCGGAAGTGCGCGGCATCACGCGCGGATGAATGTCGGGTCAAAGGTCACATCCAGGTCAACGGTCCCCCTTTCGGCAAGGTTCGGCAACAATGTTGCGGCATCGATATACAGAGCTTGAACACAAAAAGGGGATTGTAAATTAACCTGGAAAGGATGGGCAGTTCCATTTGGACCAATTAGCGGTCGAGAAAAAGAGCCAATGAGCGATCGATAAAAGAACCAATGGACGGGTACTAGAATTTCGCTCACGTCTGCGCCTACATCCGGGTACTGGAATGCTTTCGCCTACGTCGCTCCTACATCCGGGTACTTCTATGTAGGTATATAAAAGTGGAAATGTTTAGGGCATTGCTGCATTCATTGCCCTGCCGATCGGAGCTACCTGACCAGCCTGAGCCTATCTGACGAGAGGAGCTACTTGGCTGACCCTCACCAGCCTGAGCCTGCCTCACCGGGGCTATACCATGAGACGTGGAGAAGGTTTTCCTGGGGATCCAGGAGCGCCTCCGGCGCTGTAATCTTTGTTGTTGTTGTTGCTCTCTTTTTTGGACTAACCCATCAGAATAGTACGTTTCACGGACTACACCCGTAGAGCTACGTCTAGGCGCGCATGTGTGACATGGTCTATAAAACACGTCTCTCTGGATCCTACACCTCCATTTCTACGGTTTCAGAGCCATGACGGACACCCGTCCTTATGCCACTCGCATTTTACAGCATGCGACCGTGGTTAATTCACTCACGGGTTACCGAGCAGTGGTTCGGTCCATGTTTTCAGATGGCCACGACAACGAGGGGCGACGCCAGATCCTGAACGAGTTCACAGAAGCGGTCCTCGACAGAGTGCACTCGTTGGAGAGGTGTGCCATCACTCACCACTACTGGACTATGACAGCCATCCTTGATGCTCGGGCTATGGACCACGAGCGCTCACGTCGGAATCAGCGACGGCTGGTTGGCCTAGTCATGGTCTGTGCCCTATTGACCCTGGCGCTGTGGCATTGACAGTGGGACCTGACCATAAATACGAGAGACAGTCAGAGTGTGTGTCATTCACCGATCGTCATTGGGTCAACCATGTCACCAGTCCTACGAGCCATCCTTCCCTTTACATCCCTGGTGGGGTTACACGTCTATGAAGATGAAGTCACCATCGTGGAAGACCGTGGAGATGTTTGCTGGTCACGCGCTGAGGCCGTATCGAATACGGCTACGCTACACCGTGACGGCTGGACCAAATTTAAACGGGTGTTGAGTGGTGAGCTCGACGGAAACCTCATCCACATAGACAATGCCATCTACGTACACCGTGGACCGTTCTCCCCACGCCTGGGCCGTTACCAAGACCCTACGCGAGGCTTCAGCCTAGACCCCGATCTGTGGACAGCCTTCGAGAAAGTGGTGCCTATCGTGGACCAGCTGTTTACACCGGACGAGCGATCAGCTGTTCAGTTGGGCTGGGCTCGTGCCCTGAGTGAAGCGGCGACAGAACCCAATGAACAAATTACCAAACCTAGCAATGAACCAGACGACCATGCCATTGATTATCCGGCTAGACTGTCAGCCTAGTGACATGACCACCCGATCCTTCGATCTCACGGGGTCCTTCCTATAAATACGCGAGACAGTACAAATCTTGTACCATTCACGTACTGATCATGACGGAGGCAGTACGGGCGTATCTCAGCTTGACCCCCCAGGTCTTCCTGCACGTCTATGCGGATAAGGTCGATATCATGGAGGAGATAGGAGACATCTGTGATGCAGACCCTACACAACCGTGCCCGGCTCATATTCGTCTGTCCGGTGAGGGCTGGACCAAATTCAAACGGGTGTTGTCTGGTGAACTGGACGGCGATCTCATTCACTTGTGTCACGATGTGTACATCCGACGCGGCCCCTTCTTTGCTCAATTGGCTCGGCTAGATGGAGGTATAGTGCATTTTACCCTTCACCCTGTTCTATGGTCTGCATTGGAAGATGCCGTGGCAGATGTGGATCAAGTGCTTACGGAGGAAGAACGGTCATCAGACGAGTTGGACTGGTCATTTACCATGGACACTGTGGAAGCCAACGAAGAAAATCAGAAAGAAACTCCGGCCCAAGATATACCGTTATAAATAAACGATAGAGCCAGGGTCCATCATCATTTGTCACCATGAAGAGCTGGGAGAAGGTGTTGGATAACTTATACTACAGTCCCGACAGTCCGTCGCCATTTTCTACGAAACCGGGTCATCGTGGGTGGTATAGATGCCCAGTGGCAAGCGGATTTGGTCGATATGAGCGCCTTTGTCAAACACAACGATGGGAATCCGTATATCTTGACGTGCATCGATATCCTGTCGAAGTATGCGTGGGTGGTACCCATCCGGACGAAAACGGGTGCGAATCTCATAGCGGCGTTCAAGGACATCTTCAATACCGGGCGCAAACCCTTGTATTTGCAAACCGACGAAGGCACGGAATTCCTCAACAGACCGTTCCAACAGTTTCTGAAAGCCCAGAAGGTGTTTTTCTTCCATACGTACAACGAGACCAAGGCTTCCGTTGTGGAAAGGTTCAACAGGACATTCAAAGGCCGCATGTATAAATATTTCACCTATAAGAATACAAGGCGGTACATCGATGTTCACCCCAAACTTGTGAGTGGATACAATCGAGCCTATCACCGGAATATAGAGAGAACCCCCATTACCGTCACCCAACGCAATGAAGCCCAAATCCGGCGTGTCTTGTACCCCAGGCAATCGCAGCGAACGCCGAAGGAGGTGTTCAAGGTCGGGGACCCTGTACGGATCAGTAAAGTCAAGGGCAAGTTCGAGAAAAGTTACTTGCCCAACTGGAGCGATGAGCACTTCCTGATTAAACGGCGCCTACCCCGACAGCAGCGAGTCTATGAACTGGAAGATCTTCAAGGGGAACCGTTGCTAGGGACGTTTTACGACACGGAATTACAGCCTGTCGTAAAAACAAAGCAAGACTACTACACGGTGGAGCAGATTTTGAAAACGGAACGCCGCCGTGGCAAACTGTTTCATTTCGTCAAATGGCAAGGCTGGCCCAGTTCCTTCAATTCCTGGGTCGCGGCCAACCAGGTGAAACGACTATAAATCCAGACACCACTACCGTCATCCTTCATTCCACGTTCGACCATGAACACGGCGCTATGGACCAACAGCAGCTGCCTCTGAACACAGCGTCTCCCAAAACGCGCAAAGCACAAGTGGGCTTTGTGGCCATAGCGCTAATCCTGCTGAGTGTGTTGTACGGAGGAGTGATTTACGACGTAGCCTATCTCAGCACGCTACTTAACCAACTTAGAACTCCAGCCACCAGTCAAACCAGTCTACAGACCTTCTCTACACCAGTCAACCCCGTGATCGAAACGAGCCCAGACATCACCACCACACCACGTGTAGAAGCCACATCGGGTTCCACACCAAGTATACAGTCAACATCTACACCAAGTACACCCACTACGTCTGAAAACCCACCGGATTTCATCCCTCACAGTGAACAAACAGCGACGACCGACGTTGTACCCACCACCATCACTCACAGTGAACAGACAACGACGACCGGCGTTGTACCCACCACCACTCCAGTTCACTCGTACCAAATTTACAAGAGCGGGTTACCACGACAGCGCATACAGCTCAAACCATGGACCCTCGGTGGCAGCATCCCTTCACTTGCGTCATCGCAGGACCGACGGGCTCCGGCAAAACGCACTTCGTCAGGAAGCTCCTTCAACACGCCGACAGCATGATCACCCCACCCATTGCCCGAGTCGTGTGGTGTTATGGAGAATGGCAGGCAGCGTATGCAGCAATGCCCCATATCACGTTCGTGGAAGGCCTACCTAACCTGGCCGATTTGGAACCCGACACCTTGGTGGTTCTGGATGATCTCATGGCGGAGACGGATGCGCGCGTCACCCAACTCTTTACCAAAGGCAGCCATCATCGACGGCTCAGCATCATCTACATTGTGCAGAAACTGTTCAGTAAAAACAAAGAACATCGTAACATCAGCTTAAATGCCCACTATCTAGTGGTCTTCAAAAACCCGAGACATACCACTCAACTGCTGCACCTGGCGAGACAGATGTATCCCGGCCGCACACCGTTTGCGTTGGACGCCTTTAAAGATGCGACAACCCCTCAGCACGGGTATATGCTCTTCGACCTCAAGCAAGCCACCCCCGATCACCTTCGACTACGCACCGGCATCTTTCCCGGAGAGGCCCACCACGTGTACATGCAAAAATAATGTAAACACACCCACAGTGGCTCCCCCAGGTGGAGTGTGTGTTTGATGATGGGGATAATAAAAAGAATTAATACCACAGCATGGTTGACTTTGTCTCTGTTCTCTGAGGTAGATAAAAAGGGCAGAGTTGTGGGTTCTGGCATTAGTTGTACATGATGTCTGCGCGAGTACGGAAGCACGCTCCGACGCTCCGTGTATTGAAGACGGCCCCACCCGAGTTGGTCCGAACCATTGTACGCGGTGCGGACCCTGACCTTGTACGCTGTCTGTGCGAGATCGGGTACAACCTGTTAAAAGGCAACGTACCACTGACTCCGGCTCAGAAGACCAAGTTGACCAAGCATAAGACAGGTCTCCGAACCTTAGTCCAGAAGCGAGTCTCTCAAACACAAAAGAAAAAGGTGTTACAGAAAGGCGGCTTTCTCGGGGCCATCTTAGCACCGTTGGCCGCTTCCGTGTTGGGTCCAGTATTGGGTGGACTCTTCGGTCGACAGTGAACCACACGAAAAAAATGGTCCTCGTCGAACCACGGTTCCTTCAAAACCTCCAATCGCCCTACCCTGTCCCACCTACGGTGAAGACCATAAACACCCTCGATGGAGAGATGCAACAGATCTTACAGAGACCGGGGTTAAGCGACAGTGAGAAAGTACAACGGTACAATGAGACGCTTCAACGGTACATGACGTTCATGGACCAATACAAAACCCTCTCTACCCCACCACCACCACCACCACGCGACACACCGCCGACCTCAGCACAGCTCCAACAGCCGCCATTACCAGGGCTACCAACCATAGCCCCACAGTGGGTGGAAGATGAAGTCCTGAAGAGTGTACCTGCATCGTTCAAGAAACAAGCTGGCCTGGTATTACAACGGATGAAACAGAATCCTAACATGACTTGGAATGATAAAGGCGAACTCCTGGTACAGAATCAGGTGGTGCCCGGTACCCACATGACGGATTTAGTGAATGACCTGATGCGTCAACGCAGGTCGCACACGGATCCTCGAGGATGGGAGGTCTTCGCTCAAGGCTTGAAAGACATGCATGTACCACAGGAATTGGTGGGGAACCCATCAAAACCACCACAACGGGCACCTTCTTTTGAGGCCTTTAAAAAACCACCCTTGATCAGGACACCCCACATCTCCAGAGCCGTGACACGTAGCAAGTCACCGCGACGAACACGACGCCGGACACAACCGCCCAAGGCCTGGAACACCTATTAAAACCAACAGCAGCAGCAGGACAGCTCAGTCGCCATGTTTTACCTCACCCTACCCAGTAACAGTTCGCTGGATGTGTTTCCTGACAACACATTGGCCAAGTACGTCACCCAGTTACCGCAACCGTTGCATTTACCTGGACGATGGGAATGCGGCCTCGTGGATATCCAATACCCTTACTCGTGGTACAACGTGCGAGCCAATGAAGTGTGGTACGAGGTGACCTACGAAGGCAAAAACACCCGACTCACCCTCCCCGAAGGCCAATACGATACCCCCAAGGAGTTCATGGGTGGGCTGACAAGACTGTTGCATTATAAGGCTCTACGGGAGGTCACGAATACTTCAAAACCCATCAAATCCTTTCCCTTCAAGAATCACGTGGACTTCGATTACAACGCACACAACGACAAGGCACAGATCCTTCTCACCGCCAACGTGAGTGTCGTACTGAGTCATATCCTACAGCAAATGCTGGGTCTGGCTCACGCGACATACACGGGTCCATCCGAGGACCATGGGCAGATCCCGATGGATATGAAGTCGGGTATGTACGAAACTTGCCGAAAGGGGGACCGTTGACCTGGATGTGACCTTTGACCCGACATTCATCCGCGCGTGATGCCGCGCACTTCCGGTGATGCCGCGCACTTCCGAATAACCCGCGCGCGCGCGCGCTGCGGCCGGGGCGGGGCGGGGCGGGGCGGGAAAAACACGGACCGTACGTCTAAGTAAAAATTGGAACTCTTCTGTGTTCGAAGGTAGTTTTAGTGAAACCCGGAAGTGACGTCTGTACGCAGAACCCACACCACCACCCAACCACAACCATGGACCCATAGGGGTGGGTCACACACACACACACACACACACACACACACACCCTCACGCATCCCCTAACATGCCTGCTTTCTATACTACGACCAGACTGCGCATGCGCAGACTCTTGAACACGGACGAACCACTAGCCCAGGCGGATGCTCCCTCACGACAGCTTCAAAATAAGACCTCATACGACACCATAGGATCATGAGGGGCTCACCTAAACCCTAACAGGTCTATTTCCACACCCTTTTCCCAGAATTCCCTGTCTGCGCATGCGCAGAATGTGGACAACGGCCGAGACCCTAGTCCAATCGGATGCCCCATCACATAGGCTTCACATTGATACCTCATTCAACTCCATCGGCTCATTAGTGGCTCACCTACATCCCAAAACGTCTATTTTCATAACCTTTCTCCATTGCGCATGCGCACAATGACGATATTCCGACCCCACATCTACCCAGTGGGATGCCCCCTCACATAGGCTTCACATTGATATCTCACTTGACCCCATCGGTCCATTAGGGACCCACCTAGACCCCAAAACGTCTATTTCCATACCCTTGGTCTACCGCGCATGCGCAGAATGACGATATTCCAACCCCACACCCAGCCCGTCAGATGCCCCCTCACATAGGCTTCACATTGATACCTCACTGGACTCCATCGGACCATTAGGGGCTCCCCTAGACCCCAAAATATCTATTTCCATACCCTTGGTCTACCGCGCATGCGCAGAATGCCGATATTTCAACCCACACCCACCCCATCGGATGCGGCTTCACGAATGCTTCACATTGATACCTCAGACGACTCCATCGACCCACTAGTGGCTCCCCTAGACCCCAAAACGTCTATTTCCATACCCTTGGTCTACCGCGCATGCGCAGAATGACCATATTCCAACCCCACACCCAGCCCATCAGATGCCCCCTCACATAGGCTTCACATTGATACCTCACTGGACTCCATCGGACCATTAGGGGCTCCCCTAGACCCCAAAATATCTATTTCCATACCCTTGGTCTACCGCGCATGCGCAGAATGCCGATATTTCAACCCACACCCACCCCATCGGATGCCCCTTCACGAATGCTTCACATTGATACCTCATTCGACCCAATCGGTACACTAGGGACCCCTCTCGCCCCCTTCGGGGATCTCCGTGTCTCTTCGGTGATCTCCGTGACATCTTTCGGAACACACAGCTAAAGGACCCGGATATAAGTCCCCGGATGTAAACCACAGATGAACAGGTCAGTACACGCATTCCTATCATTCAATATGACCTTGAACTATCACGTGATCTACCCGTGATTCCCCAAATACAGTACACGCATCCCATCAATGGTATAAGACCCGGATATAGGTCAATCGAACGTGCAACAATGTTGCAATTCGGGGAGCCAGGTGTTCTGCACGTGACAAGCAGACGACAGCGGAATTCTGGCGGGGAAAAACCCCACAGACAGTACATGGCCTATCATGTTCCCCTCTCACCGAACGTACCCTTCGCACCGGAAACACACGAAAGTGAACGATATTGTAGGGAAAAACCCCACAGACAGGTCAGTACATGTCCTATTCACACGCCCTCAGACCGGAAGTGACGTCATACCGCACGTGATGGGAAAAACCCTAACATGTCTAAACATGATCCAAGGTCAAGATGAAAGGATACAGGTCAAGTGCACTCATTGACCTTTGACCTCTGTCACGTGATATGCAAATTTCTGAGGTCAAAGGTCAATAAGGCTCGAAATCCTTGCTATATACTACTACCCCAATTCATCAACGTTTGTGTGAGGTGTGTGTGGTAGTAGAAGATGAGAAACATTTTGTTTCATCATGTAACAGATTTAATTCAGATAGGATCTCTCTATTTCAAAGAATATCTGCTCGCTTTAATGATTTCAATACTATGAATGATACTAACAAGTTTGCCATGATTATGTCTTGTTCTGCCTTAACCAAGGTAGTTGTACCTACTCTTTATGAATCGTATAATCAACACTAATCTATGCATTGTACTACGTACAGGTCTTGGTGAATTATCATATTATTTGCAGACGTTCTTGCTATATTTGCATCATAATATTTCGCATTAGTACTATTCCATCTACAATATATCCACGCAGTCTGGGTGAATGTTTGACTGTTTATCTTTCACCCACTCAGGGTGTCAAATGTACATACTATTGTTACTCTGGTTAATTGTTCGATTTAATTTGTACTCTGCCTCTTATGGTGTTTGTGCAATAAATACTTGAACTTGAACTTGGTGTCGGGGAAAATTGTAACCTGTAAAATATATATAGGCGTCAGGTTCGACATTTGAGTCCATGGACATAGAATGCATGAACACACATCAATCGTCTATTTTCATTATTCCGCGACATTAGAGCTTGTAAAAAATACCCTCTCCTTCTAATTTAGCCATGTAGGTTAGATTTCAAAATGGATTTATGATTAATCAAAATATTATCTCTGGTAGCAATTTTTCAAGGTTTATATTTCATTATGTAAACTTCAAGAAAATTATGATGTTTGGTTTTAGTCTGAAAAACAGCTTTAATCCCGTTATTCACAAAGTTCCCCATGTGAACATCAAATATCCTTTATGGATACAGTCTTTCGATTCTGCCTTTTGCTACAATAAGGTGATCAGTCATATCTGGTTCAAGTATATGGTAAACATAAATCAAATTATACCCTACTATTTAAAGAAATGGTATCTTTTATATTCAATTATTTTTAGGATGTCACTTTCTTGATAAAGCACAAATACTGTGCTGGATGGGTCAGTCCCATGCGATACTCGAACCCGCGCCCTGAAAGTTTGACACCAAATCGCCAGCAGTAAATGCAATCGCCCTAAACCACTTGGCCACCTCAGCTTCCACAAAAGAGAAAGTTCGAAGACCGGAGTCTAGATTACGTACATTTACTACCCCTCTGATAGACTGAATAAAATGGTATCTTGCTCATCTTAATGAACATTCGGACAACTTTAATTTGAATATATGTCAGATATCGCTATAGTTAGAGATATTGCTCTATGTTGCAGCATAGGAAGAAATGAAAACCAACTACTCAGAAATTAACGGGCGAAGCTCACAGACGGTCACGCTTCATTGTGCAAGCCATTGTTTAAAATGTATATTGGAAAACCCGGATTGACTGGTGTAAATATATGAACAAGTTCGCCGTGGAACAAAGAAGGGTTAAGAGCAAATATGGTAGTTGCACATAAAAACCGTTGGTAACGTCAGAATATCTTCAGAGCGAAATTAAGTTATGGATATCACGTCTATGGTATAATGACAGAACAGTAATTACAAAGTTAACTGCACAGATAAACCTTTACAGCCCTACTAAACCTTTATTAATTATGACAGTATCGGGCTTATTGTGGACGATCAATGTATACACTTATCTAATTAGGAACGGTGAACCATTTGTCACGGGGAGACAACCTTTCAGAAGTACCCACTAATTGGCTACTGTGAGACAAACCAGCTGACCAATTAGAAACCGGGAGACAATGAAGATCTGATGTAAGGATGTTAACTCAGAGCCCGATACGCCAGACAATTTCCCTTACCGTTCCACAGAAAAGATAACCAAAGCACAAGCGAGTTATTAACGGCATGCTAACAGTATCATCCAGCGAGACTCAAATTTCAGCCGATAATATTCAGCGTTCCCAAAAGATATATCAAGTCAAACAGAATCATATTTATCCGATATGATAGAAAACAGATTCCCAATCGTTTGAAAAGAAGAAATTTCCCTCGAGTGTGTATTCTGCCTTTTACAACATTAATCGGCTTAATAACTACGGTATCATACATTGTGCTTTTTGTGAAGTGATGGCGGTGTAGCCATCTATTTAAGTTTGGCCTGTGGGTTTATCACAATATGGACAATGCTACACTTTAAACCGTATGTTCTAACATTTTTTAAACGCATGTTTGCTTTAGGCCATTGGGTTATGGTTCCATGATGTCTAGCCATAAGATTTTGGATCCATCAATTTTTGCTCAGTTAAATTGCTATGAATAAACTCACCAACATGAGTTATATATTCCCTGAAAGTTTTTAATTCAGGCAAAATTAGAATTCTGTGATAATTTGATATTCTGATAACGACTTCTGCATTATTATCTGAATTTGAATGAAACGGTTTGTAAAATCTTCTTTTCAATTTTCCACGCTAATAACTTCTAAACAAAAATATCAGATTCTTACAATATAGTATTGAAAAAAGAGCGGCTCATTCTTTTCTAATTTCATCCTGGAATTGATTTTATAACAGTTAAAAGTTCAATAATTCGAATAAATAATAAACAAGGCATGCCTTTAACTAAAAGTATGGATAACTGAAAAGGAAGCAAACTTACGCTATAATAGACCTAAACTATCACTCTTTCAATCACGTGATGAATTGCCATTAATTTAATTGACAACGCACAGTACATAAATTATGGAATAACTCAGTTGGTTTTAGTATTTGCAAACGTTATGGTGGTTTTACTGCCGCAAACTGGGTTTTACAGACGACGCATACGCAGGACTAATGTCCGCAAATACTAAAATACAACATGGTTATTCCCATTCTAATAGGCCTGAAACCTGATGACGTTTTATTCCACTTCTATACCGTGATGCAATGTATATACGTACATGAAAAATGGCAGATGGGAATGCTAATAATGCTGTTTATTTATACTCTGCCACCTCCCCCATGTAACACGACATTTAATTGCCAACGCGAGACTGGAAGTCGGTCGTGCAAGCCTTTAATGGCGTGTCGGCTTATACAGGACTTCACGCCTTGCGACACCTGTGCTGTTCATTAGAAAAATAATGTCTCGTTATGCAAGCGATGTTAAATTTCAGGATAATTGGCACCTGCCATGTAGATGAATGGATGCACACTTCATCATGTGATTGTAAGAGGGACGAAACGTCATCAGTGTGTGGTTCTATTCCATTTCTTTATTTCCAATGTAATTTAATAACATTACTTCAGAAATTCAGAATGCATATTTAACCACATTCGATGTAAAATAAAGCATGCAGGTGTTTGCCAGGTGTTCATGAAAGAATGCAAATTTTACGGTTGCAAATATTTTTAGCTGACAAATCGGATACACGGATTAAATCGGACGGTATTAGAATACCATGTAACCCGACACACCAAATTAGGTAATAACTCGTTAATTAAGAAATAACGTTTTCATAGGCGTGTTCAATGGTTAGTTTGGAAAACATTATTTCTATTCTATTGCACTACCCAAAGATTATAATGAAAGGTTGAAAACATATTTTAAACTTTGACAACCTTTCTCCCCTTTTTCGAAAAAACTCGTCCACTGATGCTCCTGTCTCGGTTGGCATCGTGCCAATGCCAATGGACGAGTTTATCTGGTCTCTAAAATGGGGAGTGATACTGTCGGCTGTGTGGAAATTACGTGGATATATGTCTGTTTGTGTCGCATTATTAATCAATTTCACGTTGGAAACAACAGTTAAACTTGAGAAAGAAATTTCATCTTTTAATTTATTTGTTTGTTTTATTCGATTGTTATTTGTATGAAAACAGACGTCTCTATCCTCATCTGACTTGTGAAATGGAATCTCCTAATGAACACCTGCACTTGACACATGTACATTTGTACATTAAAACGTGTAATAAATGCACGGTTAGCTCGATGCTATTGGCATAAGTGTTATAGAATATTTTTTTTTTTAACAGATTTGGCTTGTATCTGGATCTAGTTTTAAACATTTATTGAGTATTATATTTCTTGCCGCAGTAGCTTGACGTGGGACTCGGAGATTCAACTATAACAAGCAGCCAGAGGATGCTAGGTCCCCCGCCAAAATGGCAGCAATATTTATAAGCGCTGTCGGTTTCAGAAGATATTCATGAGGATGGCAACAGCTACTTCACAGGCGTAAGAAGCAGAGGGGTCTTTCCACCTTCCCAGGTTTTGAGATCAACTCTGAATGGCTGACTGAATGTTGATTGCTACTGTAATATATTTTCTTTACCATGTAGCATGAAAATTATGTAACCGAAATGCAACCCCAAGAGACAACTCATGGCATATTATCTGCAAACTAAATTTGACAAGAATATGAAGGCATCCTCAACCTATTGCCCAGAAACCAAATTTAGACTTTGCCACAAGGAGTCACCACCTGTAGGTGCAAGCAGGCAAAACACAATCCCAAATGACATCTCATGTCATGGTATCGGCATATGAACTTTGAGACTCTGAAGAGGGGTCCTCAAGTTATTGCCGGTACTAGATGCCCACCGGTGTTCATGTTATTTGGGGCGGGTCACATATGAATACAAAATTTGAGAATAATCTGATGAGCAGTTGCCAAATTATTGCCCGGAAACAAATTTTTCCACCAGGAGACGCCACCTGTAGGCAGAAGCGGGAAAAATACAATCCCAAGGAACATGATATCGTGGGGACATCTGCATACCAAATTTGAGAAGAATCCGATGAGGGTCCTCAAGTTATTGCCCAGAAACCAAATTTAGATTTTGACACCAGGTGACGCCACCTCTAGGCGCAAGTCAGTGAAATGCATTATCAAGCGACATCTTATGTCACGGTACATTCATACAAAATTTGAGAAGAACCCGATGGTCAGTTCTCAAGTTATTACCCGGAAACGAATTTGTGATGTTGCCACCAGGTGGCGCCACCTGTAAGTACAAGTGAGCGAAAGGCAATCCCAAGCAACAGCTCCTGGCATGGTAAATGCATGCCAAATTTGAGAAGAATCCGATGAGCCGTAACGTTTCTCATGTTACCCAGAAAGGTACATATGTAGGATATTTCAAAGAAATTCGACCAAGTGTTTCTAAGTTATCACTTGCAGCATGGAATAATGGAATGAACTCTAGTGATGCCACCTCCGGGTGGATTTTGCTGAAACGCATCACCAACAGTGTTTTGTCGCAGGGAATGCATTTACCAAATTTCGAAGAAATCCGACAAATTGTTCGAAAGTTATCGCTCGCGAAGGATTTGAACAAACATGAACGGACATGCATTAAAGATTGGAACAAGACCCAGTGGCGCCACCTACAGGCGGATCTTGCTGAAACGTAATACCAGCGACGTCTTGTCGCAAAGAATGCAGATGCCAAATTTCGGAGGAATCCGACAAAGCATTTAGGAGTTATCGCATACGCAGTATTTGCACGGACATGCACTAAATATTGGAACAAGACCCAGTGGCGCCACCTACAGGCGTATCTTGCTGAAACGTAATACCAACAGACGTCTTGTCGCAAAGAATGCAGATGCCAAATTTCGGAGGAATCCGACAAAGCATTTAGGAGTTATCGCTTATGAAGCATTTGCACGAACATGCATGGACATGCACTAAAGATTGCAACAAGACCCAGTGGCGCCACCTACAGGCGGATCTTGCTGAAACGTAATACCAAGAGACGTCTTGTCGCAAAGAATGCAGATGCCAAATTTCGGAGGAATCCGACAAAGCATTTAGAAGTTATTGCTTACGAAGTATTTGCACGGACATGTCCGTGCATGCACGAACACATAGAAGCAAGACCCCAGTGGCGCCACCTACAGGCGGATCTTGCTGAAACGTAATACCAAGAGACGTCTTGTCGCAAAGAATGCAGATGCCAAATTTCGGAGGAATCCGACAAAGCATTTAAAAGTTATTGCTTACGAAGTATTTGCACGGACATGTCCGTGCATGCACGGACACATAGAAGCAAGAACCATTTTAAAGTCCCCGGCCGCGTTGCGGCGGGGGACAAAAATACAGAAATATAAAAATAACGAGGGGCGTGCGTGTATTTCGGGGCTGGTGTGAAGGATAAGAATGTCCTGTTTATTAGTGTTCCTCTTCATATCCTTTTCTATTGCAACCAAGTACGGACGCTTGTCCCCAATATGGAGAAAAGTGTCCCACCTGTGTTAGAAGATAGGAGCGGGACACTCGCCGTCACGGGACATAGCCTCCACACCGGCAGTGATGTTGAACAGGATTTTTTTAAGCCAACCTGAATGCTAATGAAGCTCATCCAGTATGTGCTCTTTGCTTGCGCCGTTATATTTGAATAAAAATATCTCATGTATTTTTATTCAGGCCGTCTCATATTATACACATCCTGTTTGTATTTATCGTGCTTCAATGATCTAGCGCCATTATTTTAGGGATTATTATTATTAAAATGCTTGTAGCGATTAAAGATCAGCGTTTAAGTAAGAGTAGGGCCTAATGCGATTGTCAATTCAGTAATTGTTTCTGGGGGAGAGACGATATCTGCACCTGTTCTGCATCCAAACTTCATCAATTCTCCCATCAGGAGCTTTAATTGCCTTTATTAATTAAGTCTAAACTAGATCCATCACCACACGGACACATGCGACCTGACTAGCAAAGTATAAGAACGTTCTACAATTTAATTTGGTGCCGAGAGGATAATGTTGATAGTAATCGCCAATGCCAACAGGTGGCGCAACTGAGCAAATTATTAATTTCTTTCAGACAGCAGTAAAGCAAAAACACATGTGTCTTCAATCTGTACATTTTCTCTCCTCACGGGTTTTGAAACATAGCTACTCCGTACAGCAGTGTTTGTTACCTTTGTTAATTGGTTAATTAGATTTATTGGTAAGGGATCTTGCTCCCATGCACGGACCCCCCGAGTAAGGGAAGTTACTCCCTTGATCCCCTCTCAATAAATCTAATTACCAAATTAACGACGTTAACGAGCCCCTGTGATTCTGTAAGAAACATGCCACAAAACATGTACAAAACTTAATTGTATAAAATACTGTATGAGTAGTGGGAAAAGCGTAAATTGTAAATCTCTCACATGAATTTAAGAGGGGGGTGAATTGGAGGCGTGTAAATTGGGAAAATGTGGGGCAAACGACGTCACGATTGACGTCACGTCCGGTCACGTGATTTCCTGTCTCATCCAGTGCGAGGTCACTTCCGGTCACCTGATTGGTAGGGTGGATGCAAACCTAGGATTTTCCGGGAAAAATGCGGAAAAAGGACTTTACAACCCAAAATGCAGAAAGCCCTCGTCAAATGTCTAGGCGGGTCCTAAATGGCCTACATTGGTCGTGTAGAGTGTCATATTGAAGGACTCGTGGATTAGACTATGACTGGAAATGAAGTAAAGATGTGCATGCTTAGTCAAGGAGTATTAGCGAAAGCGAGCATTTGTGGAGTACACAGGGTCAGTCCAAATATGACGTGCAGGGTCTCATTTTGAAGCCCTCGTGGTGTAGACTAGACTCCGCATTTACTGAGGATTTGGTCTTAAGAACAACTCTTTTCCAGCTGCACTTGCTAGGTGTGCAGTCCAGTAGGGAATGGTTTGACGAGAGATGATACAGGGCCAGAACTTTCCTCACTTCACTGAACTAGCTCCTTTCTCAAATCCCTTCACATCGACCTGGCGGATACAGATGTCAAAGTGGGCAGCATGCGCGTCGGGACATATGTTCCGTAACAGCGAAAGCACTCGAATATGTATCCATGGTTCGACTGGGAGAACACCAAGCAGTATAAAGGGTGCTGGTTGCGCGACCCTGTCTGGTAGTGAGAGTATCTGTTTAAGGGCTTTTCTATAGAAATTCTCGAGTTGTGCGATATCAGATAGGGTGAGCAGGAGAGTTTCCATCTCATGGATCAAGGCTGCATGCACATGGGTTCCAGGAGGTGAGAGGCGGTCACGGGGTTCAAGCTATTGATGCCATGTAGACCAACTCCCATCTAGGCATACATAGCTCTTCGTGCCTTGGTGGCATTTGCTGTCACCGTCGGAGCAGCTTTCACCAGGGAGCCGTCGCGATGGATTCCCAGATGAACTACTGGGATATCCTCATTCTCTAGTGAGAAACCACCATCAGGAGTGTTTGAATAATTTGTTAAGACTGCACAATTGGTTGGTTGCAACTCATAGAATTGGTTGACACTATAATCTACGGAGATGTCTTGAAGGTTGTTTTAACTGTTGGCTATCAGGGAAACATCGTCAGCACAGGTAGGAGATACACATCTCGTGAAACCGATCCGTGCCCCAAGGCCGGATGAGCTTAGTCGGTCAAGGTGGTCATTTATGTAGATTTTGTACAGGTCGGTGGACAGGACACCGCCCTGGCGAACACCTTGCTTAATTAGCTCTTGGCTGGAGAGTTCATTGTTTCACTTGATTTTGGACTGGAATCTGCGCTGAATATCTGTGGTAAGAACCCAAAGGGAGTCACGTATATATATATACTGATTTCATATCTTCCGAAAGAGGCTTCCCTGACGGACGGTGTCGAGGCCGCCTTAGCATAAGTCCAAGCTTCCTATGACCTCTCACACCAGACGACGGATAATTTCTGAGAGATTGTCTGGCTAGGTTCAGAGTTTCCTCCCATACAAAAAAAAAAAACGCAAAATGGGAGCGACCACGGGGTCGCACTACCTCATCACAGTAACAAAAAATTTCCAATGAAAAAGAAGAGAAGTGTAAATCTAAATCAATATAAGATTACATTTCATAGGTACTACCGGCAGGACTATATCTATAAGAATATGAGAGTATAATCGTGAATAGTAACTATATTCATGATCAGGCTTGGCCCCGGGTGAGAGATATGCCTGGGATATATATATATAAGATATATTCCCGAAATTATCCGAAACAACTGCTCTGAGGTACATGTTAGTACAATAGTGATGTTTTATTAACTCCTATACTCAGGCAGTTGTAGGATCAGAACACCCGAGAAAGTGGGTGTGTGTATATGAACATCTCTTCAAACAATGGGATGAGGTCGCGCGACCCCGTGCATGGTCGCTCCCATTTTGCTTTTTTTTTGTATGGGAGAGAAAAGGAATCTCGGACTACCTTAGCATCCGAAAGTGTTACGGAGGAGGGTAGGACCCTGGCTTTGTACTCAAGTACGGTTGCAGCAGTGCACTGCACATTGAAGACACTTTCTCAGTAAATCCGAACAGCATGAGATGCTGTGCCTGGTATATGAATGGATGAATACGCTCGCGTAGCACTTTCTCAAAGATTTTTGTAACCACTGGGGTAACTGTGATTCCCCTGTAGTTAGATGCCTGTGACTTATCTCCTTTTTTCTTGTAGATTGGTGTGAACCTACCAGTTTTCATATTGTCTGCTGGGGGGCCTCTTACTGAAGAATTACATTGACCAGCGAGGTCAAAATGATGATAACTATTTGTCCACCATATTTGAAGGTTCTGTCAGGTGATGATCACAGAGTTCGCGGATGACTATTTGATCGAACTCGACCTCTGCCTTGTGTTTAAGGTTATGTGCTAGGTTACTGAAATGCGCATGCCATCCTTCTAAAAGGTCGTTGGTAGTGTAGGAGGAATGACAAACCAGCAAGTGGTCACTTTGAGAGCTTCTCACTTGTCTTTGCTTGCGGACAAGGCTATGGAATAGGTTCTTGTCTTCTGAATCTGCACGCATCAGTTTTTGGACTTCCTGTTCTCTGGAAAGGGCAGCTGAGCACTGTGTAGGTTAAGCTTGGCAAGGCACCGTTGTGCGCTAGCTGGATCAAATTCACGACGTCGCGGTTTCTATTTGTGAGCCAAAGGCGAACTGTCATACAGATAGAGATACCCCTGGTTTTAGCGAGGATGTAGCTGGATGTGACGGGTAATGGGGTGATTTACATTTTTCTACGCCCTATGGGCTACCTTTTCAGACTTAACTGCTTCCGCTATTTCTACATTCCAGAGACGAGGAGGACGGTTCTTCCTGGGTACCAGCGGTAGACTATAGTACTACGGGTTGTGTAGACGTAACTCTGGGGTGGTGGCGTTTTAATGCGCATTTGCAGTCGGGGAGTGGTAGAGAAAGCACAATTTCGCGTGCGCCCTTGGGATGTGCCTGCATCTAGACCCTGTACACTAGCCCATTGGTCGAGACTCATGAAAGCTGGACAAAGGATGTTTGGATGGACGTGTTGTCAGGGAAGACTACGGCATCAATGGTGGCGTCATCAGTAGCAGAGAAAGTCAACATTTTCTGATGTGCATGGGCATGTTTGGGCGATCTGTGGGCCATATGTCGTCTGAAAGGGTCAGGCAATGTGTCATACTGAAGCTCTCGTGTGGTAAACTACGGCTGGGGTAGTGAGGGCATGATGCGTAGTAGAGAATGTGCAGTCGCACGGGTGTAGCTAGAGAAATGGCTAGAGGGTGTAGCTAGAGAAATATACTGAGAGAAATGACGTCATCAGTATTAGAGAAAGCGCAAATACGGTCGGATTAGGTACACAGATGGGACTAAGCGGATATCTGCACCTTAATACACTAACCCATAGGAGTGGGCATGTCGACCTTATAGGGTCCATCAATGAGTTGGATACTTGACCGTCGTATAGGGCCGGTGATACACGTATGATTTACGGTATTCTTGGGGTGATAGATCCCGATGGAACGTCAATGGAGATAACTTGTGTCAAAAAAAGTTGTCCTAGAAATAGAGAAGCTAGGACCGAAGCCATACACAATGGATACACACACACAAACACGCGCGCACGAAGACCAGTAGTCCGTCCATGGCTTAATTGAAAGGCAAAAAAGCTCACAATACATTAAAATAGGTACAATTTAATAGAAACAGTGACCTTTGACCAAGTGACTTCAAAATCAGCTAATAATAAATAAATAATAATTTAAAAAAAACCCTGTGAAGAAACAACCAAAGAACAGGAAAAGCCAACTATTCTAATAGTTTAGACATGTTAATTTTATCAAAAAGTTTAAAATTGGAGCTGAAACGTTTGAGATATCTGTTTGACGTTGAGCAATTTATTTTCATCAAAAACATTTGAAACTCGACATAATCATTCTAGACATTACTACGAAAGCCGAGAGGGGACTTCTGACTTCTGACTTCTGACTTCCGACTTCTGACTTCTGACTTCTGACTTCCGACTTCTGACTTCCGACTTCAGACTTAGGATTTTTTTCTTTTATAATGCATTACATCTTAAATTATAAAGCATGGAATAACACAGTATCATTATTATGGCATCTTCTACTTAAAAACCTGCTTGCATGTACTTATAATAATCAGATAATCATTGAAGTTTATCTTGAGCTATGTTCTGATTATTAAAATGCGATTTCTAATGTAAATAGAAATGCCCTATGTCAAAAGTTAAAGGCTCCTCATTTACATGATATAATTGCACAATTTGATACCTTACGAATAATCACATTTAATGCGCCCTTTCCACATTAATCGACAATGCTGTCTTGTCCCAGTGGCGGCGAAAGGTGCACAGCACGTGGACCACCGCGTGATCTCCGGTTCGTTCTCATGATCCCTCCATTATGTTTATAACATGGAGCGGGGTTTTCATGTATTGATAACTGATGTAAATATGATAATATGAATGGATCAAATATCCTACTAAAGGACTAATAATCTTACATTTATGATAATTTTGACAACTTCAGGTCGAAAATATACCAGTCATTATCCATTAAAATATATTCTGTGTTAACCCTACCTGGCCTGTGCTTTTTGCACACTCCGTAAATATTTATAAAAAAATGTGGTAAGGTAATGTACCTAATGCCACAGATAAATACGACTCAATTACATAAAATAATTGCACAATTCTATTCAACAGATCACAATTACTTCCAAAGCATTATCGAATAATATAGTATGATAATTTACGCATCAATGCGACAAGGAGATGTCATTATATTTATCGATTATTCAAATATTATTTACGATTTTCTGCTTTCCTAGGACACACAAAATAACTAAACCTAATTTTGTCAAGCCCAAGCCAAATCATATCATAAGATCGTACCATTACTTCCAAATATAATTAACAAATAATATAAATATTGTTTGTATCAAGGCATTTTAGTTCTCTCCCCTCCCTTCTCCAAAACTCTTCATAATTTTGATTACTTAAATGGAAACTCAAATGGAAAATTAAAACTTCTGTGGGGGAGATATTTTGTTGCCATATATTTCTGAAATTGCCCCCATTGTTCTCAATTTTTATTTTATTTTTTCATTTTTTTGCTTGTAAATATTTCCCCTGGTTGATGAGAAACTTTCTGGAACTGGTAAAAATTTGATATGCAAATGAGGTATTGGTGAGTTAATTAGATAGACAAAGGATATTTAGGATTCTGATATCTTTGCAGTCCATGAACTTGTGTAAGGAGGTGTGTTAGTTGAAATGAATTTTTAATAAATATGCAACGCATAGACCTTTGTTACTCCATATTCTTTAATAAGATATCATAACCCATGCAATTTCCAAAATAAAGCCCTTTGTAACCTGTTGATATGAGAACCGTATTTCTATAAATGCTTAGAACTTTTTAGAACTAGTTTTCATGATGCTATAAATAAGCAATATTACAAATAAAGAGATTAGACTTATAATAGATTTGTGACAATTCCAGTATAATCTAGCTCATTATCTTGAGTATTTCGTGACATCACCAAATATCATTTGCAATAAATTCCATCAATAGCAGATTTAAACTTCAAACGCAATGTCTCTGTAACCGTGGCCTAAAACTGGACCTAGAACATTGGGGTTCCATTTTAAATTGCCGATACTAGTAATCAGAAAGATCAAAGCACAAAGTCACAGACGGAAATATAGGTATTATTATCATGTATGTAAAGGTAAAGTTGCAAGGGGTGAATGGATGTACAAAATTCTGAAGTCGGAAGTCAGAAGTCAGAAGTCAAGTCGGAAGTCGGAAGTCGGAAGTCGGAAGTCAGAAGTCAAGTCGGAAGTCAGAAGTCGGTCGGAAGTCAGAAGTCGGAAGTCGGGAGTCAGAAGTCGGAAGTCGGGAGTCAGAAGTCGGAAGTCGGGAGTCAGAAGTCAGAAGTCGGAAGTCAAAATCAAAATAATCAAGTTTTGGAGAAGGGAGGAGAGAGAACTAAAATGCCTTGATACAAACAATATTTATCTTATTTGTTAATTATATTTGGGAGTAATGGTACGATCTCATGATATGATTTGGCTTGGGCTTGACAAAATTAGGTTTAGTTTTTTTGTGTCAGAAAATCGTAAATAATATTTGAATAATCGATAAATATAATGGCATCGCCTTGTCGCATCGATGCGTAAATTATCATACTATATTATTCGACCATGCTTTGGAAGTAATTGTGATCAGTTGAATAGAATTTAAAATATTTACGGGGGGGGGGGGGCGAAATGCCCCCTTGGACAGATCCCAAAAAGCCCAGGCCAGATAGGGTTAACCCAGAATATATTTTAAGTGTTAATGACTGGTATATTTTCGACCTGAATTTGTCAAAATTATCATAAATGTAAGCTTATTAGTTCTGTATTGGGATATTTGATCCATGCATATTATCATATTTACATCAGTTATCAATACATGAAAAATCCACTCCGTTTTATAAACAAAAGAGAGGGATCATGAGAATGAACCGGAGATCATGCGGTGGTCCACGTGCTGTGCACCTGTCGCCGCCACTGAGACAAGACAGCATTATCCGACGATTAATGTGGAAAGGGCGCATTAAATGTGATTATTCGTAATGTATCAATTTGTGCAATTATATTATGTAATTGAGACGCCTTTGACTTGTGACATGGGTATTTCGATTTACATTAGAAGTTATCGCATTTTAATAATCAGAACATAACTCAAGATAAAATTCAATGGTTATCTGATTATTATAAGTACATGCAAGCAGGTTTTTAAGCACAATATTCCATAATAATGGTGTTGTGTTATTCCATGCTTCATAATTTAAGATGTAATGCATTATAAATGAAAAAAATCCTAAGTCTGAAGTCGGAAGTCAGAAGTCAGAAGTCGGAAGTCGGAAGTCAGAGTCAGAAGTCGGAAGTCGGAAGTCGGAAGTCAGAAGTCCCCTCTCGGTCCCCTCTCGGCTTTCGTACCATTTCAAACCACTCGAGTGCAATATATCCCACGAGCTCTATATTAATGGCTTAATTTTGTATTGAATAAAAAACACACGATAAAATGGCTATGAGCACAAAAGAATAATTTTTGTTACATATTTTTCTTTCATTAATAAACCCATGCGTTTCCAAACAAATGTATGCCACAGTTGTTTGTCTGTAATACCGCTGGCAGCAAAATAACGTTGTTATGAAAACAGCTGTCACGTTATATATCAGGCAGTCATTAAATGCTCGGTCGCCGACAGTATAGTTTGGTAACCGGTAGCCGGACATGTTTAGTTTTAGGCAGTAATTAGCAGCATCGTATAGTTTCGGGCAGTATCAGTAGGATAGTATCGGGCGTTTTTGTATCGGGCAGTAATTAGCAAGGTAGTGTGGGGAGTTTGGTATCGGGCAGTATCTGGCATAGATTATAGCATAGCACCATCTTGGTAACCAGGATATTTTCATGAACAAATGTCATACTCTCTAGAATAAGGATGGCAATCACATATCTACAGTTGCCCGTAGGGGGCATAGGTTATTTTTGTTTTGTTTTGTTTTTTGCCCAGTTTTTTAGTGTCAGTCTCCTGGAAATTTTATTCTCCATCTCTTCGACCTTGTCTGGCTTAGGGAAGAATGTGTAACTGAAAAGTTGGGGGGGGGGGGGTTGTCGTTTTCTCTTGAAATTCTAATTTCCAATATCGCAAATTGCAATTCCCGATATCGGAAATAGAATTCCCATATCGGAAATTGAATTTCCCATATCGGGAATTCAATTTCCGATATGGGAAATTAGCTCTGGAAGCTTTAAGAAAAACTAGAATTGCAATTTCCGATATCGGAAATTCAGTGACAATTTCCGATATCGGAAATTCGGGAATTGAATTTCCAAATTCAATTTCCGATACAGAGAATTCAATTTTCGATATCGGAAATTGAAGGACATGAATTTCCGACATCGGAAGTTTTAATTCCGATATCGGAAATTTCAATTCTTGAATAAAAAGCACTTTGGCTTACCATATATTTCACATCAAATGATTATTTCGTGGTTTTGAAGACAAAAATTGTAGAAATGCAAGTTTTGAGCAAGAGTCAAAATTGGTTTCAATACACGTCCACACAATCGACGAGCGACAATTTAGGTTTCTCCAATTAGAATATTCTATTTTTTTCCTTTGAGCTTCAGTGACAAAATGGTTTTTATTTTTGTACCCCTCTACTTAGTAGGGAGGGGGGACTTAGAAACGCCGGTGTCCGTAAATTCCGGAAGATTCCCTTGTCCGGAGCCTAACTCAAGAACGATTTAGCCGATCGACTTCAAACTTGGGGTGTGCCTTGACATTGGTGAGATAACGGTTGGGATTGCTTTTCAGCAATATGCGTGTGTCAACCATATTGGATTTTAAGCAGGTGGATCTCGAGAACTCGAGAACGATTCAACTGATCTACTTCATACCTGGGGAGTGCTTGACAGTGCTGAGAGGGCGATTGGACGTTAAGGACGTTCGTAATCCAATATGGCCACCGTCAGCCATATCGGATTTTAAGCAGTTTGATCTTGTCCGGACAATAACTGGAGTACGATTCAACTGATCTACTTCAAACTTGGTGAGTGCCTCGACATTGGTGAAAGGACGTTTGAGATTGTGTTTCATGGACATGCATAATCCAATATGGCCGCCATCCATCAGCGATATTGGATTATTGCATTTTAAGCAGCTTGATCTTGTCCAGACAAGAATGAGAACCATTTAACCGATCAACTTCAAGCTTGGAGAGTGTCTCGACATCGGGGAGAGGGCAGTTGCGATAAAAAAAAAATTTGCCTTTCAGTTACCTGTATGAGCCAAGATGACCGCCAGTCATTGGATTTTCAGCAGTTGATATTGTTTTTACGATAATGCTCATCACACAGATCTTCATTTTCAAAATCATACTCTCAATCAGTGATATGGAATATCATCGACCAGAAAAAAATAACTGTGGAGGTCCACGTCCCCCGCCAGCAGCACCAGTTTATTCTATAACGGTATACCCAAAGTTTGGATGATATGACACACCTCAAAATCAATGACCGGTCCCTAGTTCACCCTGATTTTATTGTATACATAAGTTTGGTCACATTCCACAGACATCTACATTTTCAACTGTTTCCTGGTGTTCGCGTCAGTGACCTTCTGATCGTTTGTCCCTCTGATAAGCAATACATAAAGTTTGGCACCTATCCATAACCCGAAACTGGAGAAATCTCAGACAGTTATCAATTATCTCACAGAAGATCTAGCGCCATTTCTTTGTTCTTGCCAATAACTTATCCCAGAGAGGTCTGATATGTACCCAGTTCCCCAACACAAGGCCAGGTCACATACGGATGTCCCCCATGCAAAACGGACAAAGTTCTTACTCTATTTTACACCTTTCCACTCTTTTAAAAAAACTTGTGCTGAAGAACATTTTCTGTGGCCAACATCTTGTAAAGTGAAAAGTTCTGAACAATCAGAGCTGAATATAGGCAGAATAGTTTTGAAAATTATCATTTTGCTTCTACAGTATTTACAAGTGATCAAATTATTGTACAATACCAGATATTCCTAACCTTGCCCTACTTCAGTGAATCTCTTGTGGCAGTCAGGATCAAACAATACAGTATTAATAGACTGATCACTGTTTCAAATATAATTCCACTCCTCTCTTCCTGGAGCAAGCCAGACAGCTGGCGGCACAGGCCCGTAGCCAAGGGGTTTTTTGGGGGGTTCGGGCGAACTCCCCTTTCAGAAATTTTATATATTTTTCATATAAATGCCTTTTTCAAACACTGAAGCGAACCCGCTATTTGCCCCTTTTCCCATACAGCGAACCCCCTGAGGTGCCCTTTTGGGGTGAAGGCGAACCACCCCTCAGTAAATCCTGGCTATGGCCCGGACGATTGACATTCATATTTGCCATGTGTAAGGATATAATTGTATCATATAATTCCGGACAGCCAATATAACTGGAGTTAATCCATAGATAACAGATTTGACCTGATAGCAGCCAAAGGTGCATGGATGCTTTTCCATTTATACTTTTGCTCTCTTTTTTATGCCTACAGCAGAGGAAATATTTTTACTCAATGATAACTGGACTATTTTTGACCTGAAAATAATAACCAATGTAGGCAAAATGGTCCTTAAGTGGAATAGTAGGATAATTTTATGCATATATACCATACTTGCACTAGCTATCAGAAGTTAAAAATCTGGCCATGCTGTAGACATGTAAATGTATGAATCACAATATTCATGCCACGAGTACCGTAATGCACCTGCTGCTGCTTTGGGGAAAAATCAATTTTCCAAGAATTCTTCAATTATATCAGGAGTCCGGCATTGAAAAATTATGACGAGGTGTGGAGTAGGCCTTTGTGTTTTTATCCACCAGCTTTATAAGATGGTACTGAATGTCAGGGCTTGCATTTTCCATGCAAATGGGAAAATAATTCATGGGAATCCAACAAATTATTGTAAAATTTTAGGAATCCGTGTATAAATGATAGCTTTCGATTCCCGTGGATTTAGATCACAAGAATCTTTTGGATTCCTGTCAATTTCTATGAAAAGCAAGGCCTGAATATCCAGCTTCAATTCTTTTAATAACGGATACCTGAGCATGCAAGTAATTGAGCCAAGCCAAAGAGAATAACTTTGAATAAATAAACTTTTTATCTTTTATTCGGCAATGTCATAATAATATTAATCATAATAAATCCACATTAAAGTACAATGGAGAAATACTTAGTGAGTCTGTACAGTAAATATACACACATATATGGAGTATTAGAGAGCCTCGTCGCCATGGACGAGACCATGTGACAATGTACGTGTGCCAGTAAATTATGTCATCGTATTAATATGGTAGATATATATACATGTACAGAAATGAAAATATATTACTAGAAATAGGAAAAGTTGGACAATAGTTCACTGAAGGAAATTTCATAGGATGTATATGTACATTTGTCCCTGAAATATAATGATGAAATTGGGGGATAAAATGTAGCCTATGATGAATCGCCTAAAAAATCTATCGCCCTACTAAAATTCAATAACCTTCAATTTTTCGTGGACAGACTTCAATCACGGTATCATTGAAATAATAAAGAAATAATGGATTATATGCTTGATTTTGGACCATCTTGTCAATGTCCTGTTCTAATAAATTTGATCACCCCTGGTATTAGGTTGGAGACTTTCACTTCCAGTGATTCAATTATTATGGTATTTACTTTGCATTGGAGTCCTGCTATAGACAGCCCCGTCAGCAAATCAGACAGAATCTGAAAGATGGGCGAGCATAATGCTATACTGAAACCCGCTTAATGATGAGCCGCAGTGTAATGAAGGACATGTGTATTCACTTTGAATACTTGCAGTGAACCTTGAATTTTGATGATATGATACAAATTAATCTGAAATTCACATGATGCTCAATGGTGAAGTTGATAAACAAATTGGGTCTGGGGGAAACCGGTCTATGAGAGAATTAGCCAACGTAACCCAACGGATTTGCAAACGTACTGAAACTTCACAAACAAGGGTCAATTTGGCACTAAAAAGACTCTCTTCAACAAGAAAGAATACCTTAACATGTGAAACATATGTACATGTACATCTGTGATGTAACATTAGTATCATTAGATCAGTTTAAGCACACCAATGGAGTTTAAAAGAAAAGACAGTGCATCATGGGATATATTCCAGTTATAAAGCACTTGCAGTGATTGGTCATTTCAAAATTTCAAACGAAATCAGAGATTCTCATTGGCCTGTTGAGAAATTGGAAGAGAATACAACCAATCATAGAGTTATAATTGGAAGAGAATCCAGCCAATCATATAGTTATAATTGGAAGAGAATCCAGCCAATCATAGAGTTATAATTGGAAAAGAATCCAACCAATCATAGAGTTATAATTGGAAGAGAATCCAGCCAATCATAGAGTTATAATTGGAAGAGAATCCAACCAATCATAGAGTTATAATTGGAAGAGAATCCAGCCAATCATAGTTATAATTGGAAGAGAATCCAACCAATCATAGAGTTATAATTGGAAGAGAATCCAGTCAATCATAGAGTTATAATTGGAAGAGAATCCAGCCAATCAGAGTTATAGTTGGAAGAGAATCCAACCAATCATAGCGTTTTTGTAAAGGTTCATTGACCTAAGTCACTATGAGGGACTTGAGGTACAAGTAAAGTGCTCCAATGATTCAATCTCCACAGATATCAAAAGCAAACTGAACATGTATAATATTATATTTGAGATATTCAGCTTCAATTATTCAATGATTTCAAACACGTCAATTCTTGACTTTCGCCATTCTCGGTGTGATTTCACTTTTGACTGCAAGGTTGTCTGGTAGAGATCTCAACATTTGAACAACCAGAATCAATGTGTCATTCATGGCTCGCACCATGCCAATACAGGTCAATCAGGGTCAACATGAAAGCAAAATAACAGTGGATCAACATCAATTTAGACTTGGATAATTGGATCAACATCAATTCAGACTTGGATAATCGGATCAACATCAAATTCTGACTTGGATAATTGGATCAACATCAAACCAGACTTGGATAAAGGATTATATTTTCCCTTCTCTGGGAGATGCATTGTGGGATAGTTATCCCACATGTGCATGAGCAATGACTCATAAAGCTAGACCTCCGCTAGTCTATGATCATTTCATGTAGTCCTATTTATACAGGTGCCGGAATATCTATGGAATCTGCATTTTGCAAAAACAAAATAACGAATAATAATACTGTTTTTAATAAAGACAGGAATCTGGCATGTCTGGTGCAAAGAGATTTTCTAAGACAGTGAAACATAATACAATACGCTGCCAACAGATGTATATACAAGAACATGTGTTCTGATACAAGATGTGTATTGCATTGATATGCAGGTTACATTGTATTTCATGTTGATTATGAGCCAGTCTGTGAAAAAAAATACATCTGAAAGTTTGGAATCAGGGGATGCCTTAAGTCCTCATTCTACTAGTCTTTTTTCCCAGTCTAATATCCAACTTATGTATATGCATTTTTCAGAAATGCCAGTGCATCATGGGACATTTTTTAATGTTGATCAGTGGACCACACCCATGCTATCAGCCTAGGTTGAACATAATCACCAAACATCATACAGTCAGTTCTCTCCATTGTTAGAGATACAGGTGTGCTCTTCGTGAAAGGACGTGGCATGTTCTGTGAGGTTTTGGTCTCCATGATGTGTGGCTGGAGTGCCAAACCTGATAAATTACCTGTGTGAGAAAATCACTTGAATAACATCATCTCATAGCGTATTGGTGTAAAATCACCAAAAGTGTCTTGAACAACAACTACCTATTGACACGCCAAATATTTCGGTATGAAGTACCAGTATATTTTGGTCTTGGATTAGCTTCATATATTTACAATGTACAGAGAGAAAATCGTGCTGTTTTCACCTCAAAATCGAAGAATTTGCACAAATAACACTATTTTGAGATGCTGTAATTCAGGAACCTGAAGACCCAGTGCTGTGAGCACTCAGCTCTGAGCAAACAAGATAGTATTTTCTATGATAACTGAAAAATTACTTTCACACATAATGTTTCATCTTGGCACCTCATGAGACGACACGCACCACATCCCTTACAAAAGACTAAACTGCCAGGTCAAATTCTTCCAGAATTTCCAATGGATCATGTTAAAATGTTTTGACATGTTAAATCGGTATACCCATTTTAGATATTACAAGGACGAATTGCGCAATGAATGGGATGAAAACTCAAATTGACCTGAATTGTGTGATGAATGAGCTCTTTTCGGAATCAGGCCCAGAATGCATATGACTTCCTGTATAGGCCTACTCTTCGTAGAACAATAAAGATGAAATTTTCATGGCCATGATATGTCAACAATTCCTCTGTGTTGAAGATATAGATTTCAGTACAACTTTATATATTACGATGTAACTATATAACTTGGAAAATAAAAACAATCCTATAGGCTGCCAAAGTTTTGTAAGATCAGTCACTAATGACCAAAAGTTTGAGTTGAGGGAAGGAAAGGATTGCAATGAAAACGAAAGATATTGAAAACTAAAATAGTCATAAATCTATAGAAAACATCTGGATATTTTGTGTAAATTTTGAAGACCTAGTTTCATGATGAAACCAGCATTTCTAGTCACCGCAAATCGGCTATCAATTAATGATACAGACTTCGAACACAGTACGGCACAGAACATTTCGTCTTGGTACTACATGCTCGGAGAATGAAAACGGTAAACAACCCCTCGGAGCAGGGAAATACATTTACATATATATACGAGTATATACAGAATATCTCAACAAATACATTAGCTTTAAAAACTTGGTCCTCCATATAAATAACGTTACATGTACCAATAATTATACTATCTTTTTTATAAAGAAATTTATATTATTTCCTTCTCAGTTCTGGCGCTGCATCGGACAACATGTTACACTGTTCACCTGCCTTTATAAGGCTATAATGTTGTTCCAGTGAAACATTGTCTGTCCTGGTCCAAAGTCCATCCAACATAATGTTCAGTCTCTGGCAGACATGGTGACCAGAGAACAACACAGCCAGCTTCAGCGAGTCAGGGTGATCCAGGCTTTTCTATGATGATCAAGTGGTTCCTGATAACTGATAGAGCAAATGGTTTCAGCTAGGGTGTCCAAACTGATGGTAGCCAAGCCCAAGCATGTCAATCTGACCAAAAGGCTATTTGGGCCAAAACATCCATGTAAAATTTTCATGTCTGCACAACAGGCTCACCATGCAAATCTGGCACTCAATCTCCAGATGTACATGTTCCTGGATCACCAAATCTGGATCTTGTTTTCCAAATATACATGTTCCTGGATCACCAAATCTGAATAGTGCTCACAAAATATACATGTTCCTGAATTGATCACCGTATATGGATTCTCCATCCTCACTGAATACACATGTTCCAGGATCACCAAATTGAGATCTTATTCATCGATCATTTTATCACTAAACACACCAATAGTTGGCACACCATACCTGGATCTTGCTTGCCAAATATATATGTTCCTGGATCACCAAATCTGGATCTTGCCCACCAAATATACATGTTCATGGATCCCCTATCCGGATCTTGCTTGTCAAATATACACGTTCCTGGATCAGCAAATCTGGATCTTGTCCAGCAGATATACATGTTCATCGATCCCCACATTCGGATCATATGTTCCTGGATCAGCAAATCTGGATCTTTCTACCAAATAAAAACGTTCCTGGATAAGCAAATCTGGATGTTGCTTATCGGAAATTGGATCTGGGACACCAAAGTCAATGTTCTTAGTGCGTATACATCCACATCGGTTGGCTGAACGAGGGCCTATGATTCCTCAAGTAAAATATTTTAAATAATCTATTTAAAGGACTAAATTGTTTAATAATGTGACAGCATCTAGATGGAGGTGGGACTAGGGCTGCCATAACCACTAGATATGTCGTCACTGAGACTGTTCGCCTGACGTTTGATCTGTGAAAGTGCATTATAATTGTAAGGCATGCTCGCGAACACTACCCGTTCCTCATAGTCATATTCGCAGAGAATTTTGTTGTCACACAAATAGAATCTGTCTCCAACACAGAACCTGTTACAAAAGAAAAGAAAAACACCATATTTTTACAAACAACGAACAAACACTCCTCATTTTATGATTACTAGTAATAAAGGAATAATAATATATATGGATATATTTATTGACAGTCTGTTAGCATGTTGACATTACTAAGATTTGATTAGTGGAGCAAGTTTTCATGAAACACTTTCTGACTATTCAAATTACTGTGCAAACACATTTGACCAATCAAATGTCCTGGTACATCAATTGACCAATCAGATAACCTGGTACACTCAATTGCCCAATCAGATGACTCAAGACTCATTCTTGACCAATGAAGGTCACACTTATCTGACCCATGAAGGTCACACTTATCTGAGCTATCAGATTCCCCGCCACACTCACCTGTGGTTACACTGTTGACAAGCAAAGCACTCTAGATGATAGACATTACTCTTGGCCCGCATCACCATCTCAAAGGCTGGAATCATCTTGGAGCATGCTGAACAGTACCCGGTCGTACCGAATAACCTATGAAGACAAAATAATTCACACTTCAAGCGCTTGTTAACATTGATTTATTCCATGATACAGGGTTTAAGTGTGAAATTATGCTTTTACACAATATGAGCAATTTCTCCTTCAGGTGATCCAGTGTTTCAAGCACCAAATTTTAGAGTAAGCTGATCACATCAAACTCCATTCACATTTCTGGTCAGTTAATCATAACAGCAGTGTTGGTAGATCAGTTTTTCATGGTCAGCGGATTCGATCAATGGGAGTGATGATGATTGAAATATTAGCTTACTATAGTAACCCTCCCCCCCCCCTGCCAGTGATGCCCTTGCCACAGATCTCCCTGTGCTAATATTGAAAACTTTGTATCTGCCAAAAATTAGGTGAATATGCTACCCTAATTGACGATGTGGTTAATATGCTTACATGTCCATACTTCATCACAAACTTACAGTTGAAAATATTGCTGAGGGATTACAAATGTGTACAAAGCCATATATATGAAACATACATATGTATAGGAACTGTGACAGTGAATCTTTACAGGGACTTGCATTGGCAGGTTTGTCTTCCACTTTTCATCACAAGCCATTGAAAATGCCAGATTTCTATTCTAAAAAATTTGAATTGACCAATGACATGCTTCAGAACTGAAAGATTTCCCATGATGCTCTGTTGCAATTCAGGCTGCAAGCCAAATTTCATACAAAGCTTTGGCACTACAGATTGTAGCATTGCCATACGTCGGCCATCTTTGCCATTAAAACGTCTTTTGGAACTCTCCGCACAGGGCTATTCCGACATATGACTGCGCGGGGAGCATTTGATGAGATTTCCTGAAGTGTTTTGCTAATTATTCCTGAATCAGGCAGCAATATTGGACCTAATTCACCACAGCCTAGTTAAGCATGTTTTGCCAACAACAGGCCTAAATGAGCATATAATTAGTTATCGAAAAACAGTTCACCTTGTTAAGAGTCAACAGAATTGATTTTTGAAAAAAAAAAAAACTTCATTTCTTAATTGAAATCAATACGTCACACAGATTTGTAGCAGGGTGGAATCAAATATCATTATATCGACTATGTTTGATAAAGAAGATTAGCCTGGTCACTGTACATTTGTAAGATGATGTTCTGGTTCTAGGCTATATGAATAATTGAATTGTGGCAGGGGTGTCCAGTCTAATGGGAGACAACCCTGTTCGGAGGTTGACTGCAAGCATGTAGGGTCAAATGGAGCATGAAACCAGAGGTATGCATATATTGGGGACTTCGCAATTGAATCCGGGGCATAAATATAATTGGACGGCCAAATGAAAATAAGCTAGGGCAATTGAACAGAAGAAAATAACAACACAGTACGGTACCTTAAGTAATCTCGTCTGCACAGGAGGAGATTGGCTTTGGTGAAAAGTGTCGAGCCCACTTCTCCGAGTCGACAGTCACAACAAGAGCACTTCAAGCAGTCCTCGTGCCAGTACTGGTCAAGAGCCTTCAACAGGAAGCGTTCGGCGATCTTCTTCTTACAGCCGGCGCACTCCTGCCTCTTGGCCATACTGTTCACCTCCTCTGACTGGATCTGCATGGGGCCTGTAAAATACAATAGATACCCACTGCTTAGTATGGACAAATACAACAGATACTCACTGCTTAGTATGGACAAATAGAACCATTTGGCAAGTATAATATTCCCTTAAATAATTCAATCCCACTATCTAAATTCAATCACTCCCAATTCAGTGATTCTAATAAATTTGATCACCCTCTAAAATCATTGAAGCGACAAAGAAATAGTGGCTCACATACGATTTTGAGCCATTACGTCAACTTCCTGTTTTTACTGAGTTTGATCGCCCCCAGATTTCATGGTGGGAATTTTCAGTTCTTTTGATTGAATTATTAGAGGGATTACCGTAATAATGGAAGCCACCACGGTGAAGCGATTATTTCAGTAAAATTATATCAAAATTGTAAGTTGACCCACGAATAACTCAACATTTAAGGAATATTATCAAAGAGTGTTACACGGGGATGCCACGTTAGGTGTTCAAAATTGTGTTATGTAGAAATAAGTATTCCCCTGGTTTGGTTACCCCCTTTCAGAGCATAAAACTTACATTGTTTTCATATTTTGGATTGCACAGTAGAGGGTTTTTTAAAACATACAGGCCCATATTAAATGCCTCCCTCTTAAGAAATCCGGGCGATGCCCATGAATCAAAAGGTCTTTTTCCCATAATAAATTGGATTTATATTAAACAAGCATTGTCACCCACCAAAGTCAATTGCCCGCTGAGGATTTTGCGACAATATGAAATCAGCAAATACTCCAACGGTCTGATTCGCAGTCCATGCTGGTCCTAAATAAGGCCGTATTTTTTTTCTGTCAGTGCTATTAAACTTTGAAGACAGCATCGGTACGCTAAGTACCGGGTACAAATGAACTCACCATCATGGCTGCAAGATTCAGTCGACATAATGATGCAAACAGTAAAGCACAGCAGACAGAATTATAGACAGTCTCAGTTATCCAACAGGCAGTTAAACAAGAATTACCCTGCAGTTTAAGTGAACTGTTAACCACACTGACTTTCCATATGTACATCTAGGAGTCAAAGGGTTAATTCCTATAATTACAGGGCAGGGTGGTTGGACCCAGGCTTATAAATGCAGACCTATTTAGCAGGAATTAAGTGGCAGGGCTGACATGTGATCTTTCTATCCTCTTATTGTGCCAATTAACACCACTAATACTCAAGAGCTGTCCCAAGCAGGAACAAGCCACAGGCAGTTGATCCCACCCCCCCTCCTCTCAACTACCCCAACCCAATCTCTCCAAATGCTCTCCACTCCCCTCAAACAAATTAAACCACTGAGTAATTCTCCAAGAACAATATTGCCAAAATAAAAACAAGCCATACCGTTCAGATTAGATGTAGTTAAGTACATACTCTATTTAATGGTACACTACAATAGAAGGTTAATACCCCCAATTATTGGCAAATACACAAACCTGGTCCATTAAAAGGGGAACTCAGAATTAGGAATCTGATTGTATTTGGTTGAATGTAGAATTGATGTTTGATGAAATGTCAAATTACTGGTAGAAATATACTCTATCCTAAATGACCTCTGTTGTTACCAACAAATATGGAGACATTAATAGTAGCGAAATCCCCCATCTCCCAGACATTTCTCTCCCCCCCCCCCCCCACTTCCACCAATGTAGACTGTACTCAATTGTCAACATGTTTTTATACTGGTAGATTAAAATTCTCATGTAATATTCAATGACAAGTATATTAATATACAGTTACATTAATACTGCCAAGGTGAATTCAATGAATATAAACGAAGCTCAAATGCCACAAAATTGGAATAAAATTATGTTCGCATCTTGAAATTGAGCCAAATTATCGTCTGAGCAGGATAAGTCATCTTTGAATTAAAGGCAATTGCTGGTAAATGAATCCAGCAAGAGGGATTTTTCATGAAATAAAGCCACCAGTATAACTAGGCCGATATAACCCACACAGTTTTGGGTTACATAAAGTTGTGGATACATGTACGTGCATACCGTGATAGCAGAGCTTTTAAAATATCATTAATATTTATCAGATTTCCTCCTCAATAGTTTGGGAACTGTCATATATATTTTCTGAATACTGACGTGGTACAGTAGAGATTAATGGATAGATACAAAAAAAAAAAAAAAAACCCCCCACTTGTTGCAATTTCAAATGGAGAACAGCTATATTAAACTAGTGCTTCATCTGAAAACACTCAAAGCAAAGTGGGTTGATGATGCGCGAACTGCATGTATTTACAGTCAATGAATCATTTTAAAAATCGCTGTACGTAGATTTCCTCTCGACCTCAATGTTGTGAAAATGTGAAGCGTGCCTATAGGGGGGTGATGGCTAGACAACAGGAGAATATGCCATGTGGTTTCTCACCGCCTCCAGTCAAATGTAGACAAAACATATGTATACTTCAGCAAACAACAGCTACAACACCCGACAGCTTGTTGGTTTATGTCGAGGTCCAGTGAAATCAACATCCCTATGGTAGCTAGCTGCCAGAAATCAAGAATCTGTGGCTTCACCTAAGGAGAACTCAACTGTTCGCTGGATAAATTCCTTTATTATTGAAACAACGAAGACATCAATGTCACAAAACTGAGAGTTAACGGAGCATTGCCCAGATCGAGACTTGAAAAGAAATTTAGGTAAATTTTTTCTGGCATCATTGAAGTTTTTAACATACATTTAATGCTTCTCTGAAAATCTGCAGACTGCAGCAAAAATTAACAAATTTCAAAAGGCTTGGAGTGGGGGGGGGGGGGAGGATTTGGCTTAATGTCACACTCAAGTTTGTTTCACTCATATGGTGACAGTCAGTTTGGTTGGTGGAGGAACCCGGAGTACCCGGAGAGAACCACCGCCCTTGGGCAAAAGCCGCAAGTAACTGACAAACTTCCACACATGGACCAGCTGGGCTCGAACCCTTGCTGGTTCAGCAGTATGAGGCTAGCGGTCACCAGCGAAACGCCTTAGATCACTCGGCCATCGAGAGCCCGTCAAAAGGCTTGGATAGAGCTCAGCAGATGTAAATGAATTTTGTGTGGTTTTGTAATTATTACGGTACATGTAATCTCTCTAATAATTCAATCACGGGAAGCAAAATTTCCCACCACAAAATCTGAGGGTGATCAAATTTATTAGATTAGCAAGTTTACAATATGAGTAGTGTGACTAACGTCATAGGACCTACGAAGTAGGGTTTGATAAGTGTGTACCTTGACCTAAGACTGACCATTTCCATGGTCGTAGGAGGCTTAAAATCGGTGTCCCCAAAAAATGCCTGGATTAGTCTCTAAATTTCATCAAAAGTAGGTCAGCTCAGAACTTTCTGGCAACAGCCCCCTAATCCACATTCAGGCCAAAAATCAAGGTTCTAATGTCAACGGTTCTCCTTATTTTGCCGATGAAAGGATTCGGATGGACTCACTCACTACTGAACAATTTGCAAATGAGAGCCGGAAAATGGTCCAAATCATGCATATAATTCATTATTTAAATGATTTTAATTTTTAAATCAAATTTATCAAATTTATTACAACCCCCAGTTTAATTTTGTCCCCAATATTAGGGTAATTGAATTTTGATAGGGGGATTGCATTATTAGAGCGATTCCTGTACATAAACTGGCAATGTGCTGATTGTATTACAGAAACAGATAATACAATGGATGTCCCAGTTCTGTTAGTTGATTGGTCAACCAAGCCAAAAAAGTGAGATGGATAAAATCGAAGTGGTCATCACATGGCAATTATCTGTGTATAATACACAATCATATCTAAGATATTTGCCTGGGCTTTCTTGGCACTGTTAATGAGAACAACAGGCAGAGCGACAATCACCAGCATTTGGTACCTGGCGGGTGTGAATGGCGCTGTCATCGGTCACCTGAACACCAGACATCCAAGATTGATTTTGAATTTGACTGTCAGAATATCTGAGAAGGGACTTGATCAAGTGGAGAAGATTTGTTGGATTTCGATACCGGCTCCGGGAAATGCTTCAGCAAAGAACTTCAGCATTTGATTGATATGAGGGCCCTGAGGATCACTGATTGACTGATTTCAACACTTGAATATCTGTCCTCCAATAAGTGATCAATTCTATACTAGCATATGGTACTTACATGTATCTGTACTTACAAAGTACAATAACACGGTTTAGCGGATGTAACACAGAATCTGATTGGACAGAGGGTATTGCAAGATCCCCATTATTAGTTATTCAAATAGTGTAGATGAAATGGGACAGACCTGGCCCCCACACGGAGATTCTGACATGGTTCTTAAATATACATGGCGATCATGGTTTCTAAAACTATGGAAGCTGGTAAACATTACAGACTTATCAGCTCTGGGACATTCGGAGATCTTCCTAAAACAAAAGCGAGCTATTTAAACCATTCACTGGGGTTATTTTCTTAGATGGTATCTTCAGGGGTGTCTTTTGTTGTGTTGTTTAGAGACTGTTTAAGGGCACAAGTGATATGCTCATATGTGCTATCCACAAAGACTAGAGGACGATCAACACTGGCGCATTCACCATCACACACAATATAGAGATCATCTTCTATATATAGTAGAACAAAATAATGGTATCTACTTTAAATCCTCTAATAATGCGATCACAGGAAGTGAAATTTCCCACCATAAAATCAGGGGGTGATCAAGTTTTATTGGAAGAAGTTGACAAAATGCTTCAAAATTCTTTGTTAATGTTGTTAGTTCGATGCTTTGAAGGTGAACAAATTTATATACATGTATCTCAGTGCTGCAATTATCTGAATATTTGTTTGAAAACTATTTTATACAGGGGAATATCTGTATCTATTTGTACATATGAACCTAGATCTCCTGCATGTACATCATATAAAATATTCTTCAATTACTTAATTAAAATAATTGTGAGGGCCTTTGGTACTTACCAAAATTCCTGCACCAAGGAGCCTCCAGTGGAATAAGGAAAATACATGAAAACCCTTTCTGAATTAAGTTTTAATGTTGAGACAGACTAACAATTACAATGCATGAGCAAGAAGGAAGCAAGGATGACAATAGAAACTGGAGAATGCATTCCCTCATCGTTTTCAAGGATTTCCAGGTCCTGGATCAAATAATTTTCTCAGAATTTAAGTTACCCCAGGAAATGATAACGACCGTACAATGTAATGAGCCCATAATTGTGTTTACCTACTTTTACTGGAAAAACAGAACTTAGGTAAACCCTAAATAAGTTTACCTATCCATTGAGGCGCGTAATGTAATATTTACATGGGCATTAGCCTGGTAAGAAAGAAAAACATTTACCAGGAATTGTTTCTCCTCGATTAATTAATGTAAATACACAGTTAATTAGTCTGTATCATAATTAACATAATTATAGTGATCTGTGTACCCTGGTTTTTAATGGAGTTCCTGAAAGGAATTATAATGGACGGAAATATTTCTGAGGCAATGCAATTAAGCAAACCGTGAGACTGAAGCGTTAATGTTCGAAAATAAAACCAACTCATTTTATACATGTACATAAATATATATACAGGGAGAAGTCCGCCTCTCTGGGGACTTCATGTAAATGTAATAATAGCACTGTGTAATGGCAACTCCGGTTTACATCAGTCAATAATGGACCATTAAAGCACAGGCGGTGACTTTACAAGTTTATTCACTTGTGGGCCTAATGAGTTCAGCCGATCACACCAGGTTAACACCAGTATGGGAAACATTGCCAGGCCAGTGCAAACCAATATCATGTTGTACTGGAGATTCCACTTTTTATTAGGGCGAACACAAAGTGGGATATTAGAACAGTTTAAGCTCTTGGCATCAAACTACAAGTAAACTGTGTTTACATTCAGCATGTTTCAGCATTGTGCAGTTGTAGAGGTATTTTATTCAGAACAAAATGGGCACCTAGTAATCCTTCTATTCATATTTAATCTGATAATCCAAAAATATAAATGGGAGGGCAGGAATACAGGCATACTTGTAAAAGTGCAAATTAACCTGTGTGTATCAGCGACCATAGCTCAAATTCTTTTGTCCATGGATAATGTTCTGGTCTTCAGAGCAATAAGTAATTTTCAAATCTTTGGGGTCAGAAGGCAGTTACTGTTTTTACTGTTTTATGGTTTACCAAATCCATCCACTTTGTGGTTTATTGGGCAAGCAATCTGGAAATGTGGCTTTGGTTAGTTTAGTTTCTGAGCAAAGGTTGCCTGGAGAATTCCTTTGGCAATATCAGAATTTTCTATACATGTGGGGTTAAATTAAATTTCTGGGTGTTGTACATGAAGTGTTTATGTGTGTGTGGCTAATTTTTAAGTACATTTACGAGTATTTGTTACTTGACTTTCCAAGTGGTTTTTCTGCTGAAGTTCCTGGGAATGGAATCGAAAGTTTCCGGAACAATTCTGTGGTGATTTGGTTAATGGAATGTGTACATGTAGTACAGTGACCAGAAAAGACCGTCACATTTACGTCATGTGATGTCAGTCCAGAGAACAAAACTATTTTTGGGCAACAACCACTATTGAACATGACCAATATTATCTTGGTTTTGGACTGGCTTCATATGTATACGGAGAGAAAAGGGTACCATTTTCCGTCAAAATAGATGATTTTGCACAAATCCACAACTTCAAGATATTGTCATTCAAAAACGCTAAGACCCAGGGCCTAGATGATACTGAGTACATGCGTGTTCACTACTATAGCCATGCTTCATGAACTTTCTACTAAATGGAGATGTGGCCAATTAAGTTTATGGGCATGGCTATATTGAATAACAAGAAAGTGTGGCCATATGTATATATACATAGTGATTTGGCTGAAAAAAGTTTCTGGGTGTGGTATATTGGAATGCAATTGGCAAGTGATTTTTCTGGATGTGGCTGTATATACCATGTTAGTGGCTAGCAAAGATGTAAAGTTCATATGGCTGCACAAGTTTCTGTTAATCCTGGCTAGTTGAGTTTCTGAATGTGGCTAGATCCTGGATCTGAATGTGGCTAGATCCTTGATTCTAAATGTGGTTAGATCCTGGATTCTAAATGTGGCTGGACCATGGATTCTGAATGTGGCTATATCATAGACTCTGAAAGTGGCGAGATCATGGAATCCGAATGTGGCCAGAACATGGATTCTGAATGTGGTTAGATTATAGCATCTGAATGTGATTAGATCATGGCATCTGAATGTGACTAGATCATGGAATTTGAATGTGGCTAGATCACCGATTCTGAATGTGGCTAGATCATGGATTCTGGGCATGGCTTCAGCCTTCTGAAATGTCTGAGTGTGACCATTGTCACAATATACCAGGTACTGTATATATGTAGGACAGCAGAATCACAAATTCTGCTGATTTTATTGCAGCACAGCTAATATGGATGTGCAAAGAACATGCTATGATTAATATCCTAATATGCAATCCTAATGTTCTTCAATAGTACAGCCAGGACTATGTGCTATTATACAAGTATAATAGTATGGCACAGTGACAAGGCACCCCCTCCGATACTGGTTCCCCATATAGTATGGATATTAAAAACATAATCCTGCAGTAAGGCTTCAATTACACTGCTTCCAGCCACAAACAGAAATTAATTATTAATTTGCCGTGTTTTTAATAACCTATTTAAGTACGAAAGCTAATACTCTTTCATTAATTGGATGTGTTCCATCGCCGGGGTTCAAGAGAACTGATTACCCACGAATCAATCAATACAAAATAATGGATATATATTACATGATGCAATTTGCATTAAGGTCACCCCGAGAAGAGATTACAGAAATAGGAAAACCAATTTCAAAGTCTTCTTTTGAGCTGTTCACGAGCTTAATAATGAAAAATTGACCCTTTCTCCCCCCAGATGCTTTTCCGCAGCAATAATCCCTCCAGTATAATCAAGGCTTACAGTTCTATCAAATAATCAGCAGTGCACTAAATTAATAATTATGTTGGATCCAATTAAAGTGCGGCGGGAAATGAAATTCCTTACAAGTTGAGGGATAATAATGCCAGAGGCTGGATACAGTAAACACACCAAGCAGCTGCTGGCGACAACATCAACCTAACCCCAATCTCCCAGACTTTCTCACAAATCACATCCGAATACATGCACACTCACACACAGATCGTTTTCTTTCTTTTTTAGGTACGAGAGAAAAAAAGGATGAAGAAATATAGAAGCAATCAACGACCGCTGCTGGAATGTTCATTCCCACTCCCCTATATTTACAGACCGTTTTCTACAGCAGCTCCAAGGAAACCATGAATGTGTACATTGTGCACCTAGAGAAAGGTTTGGCAGTACAGGCCATTGCACATCTACCTCATTATAGGGTGTCGATTACAAAAGATCATGAAGCATCTACATGTATCTAGGCTGCATTGTTAAATCATACGATGAAAGAGTCTATTCTTCAGGTACATGTACATACAATACACAGCAATGTTGGAGGGCAAAAAAACATTCTCCACATAAATCATTAAGGGAGATACATGCATAGATTGGCCAAGCCTCATGGTAGACAGGCCGATAGACCGACAAACAAACTCAGTGGACAGATTGACATAATGCAATAGGCCAATGCAAGCAATTGTCCAAAGAGGAAGTAGGACTAACATTGATATTAAACAAGCTTCACAGTGACAACCTCTGAAGCCTCATGCAGCCCCACAAATTTGAGAAAATCTAGATGGCGAGATTTCCGACTACTGCAATACTGCGAAAAGTACCATGGACAGAAATTCACAAACCACTTCTACATTTGACAGAACAAGGGGCATAACTCTGACTCAAAAACCAAAGCACAAGAGGATGCATTTTGACAGAAATGGGGGAACGGGGATACCTACTTGTAACAGAGCAGATCTAATGCTGCCATTTTATAGTGCTGTCCCACTGAAATATCATGCCATAAGCAGACATGACACCCCACTCAGTCACATTATACTGACACCGAGCGAACCAGTCCTTGTTCTATCCTCTTAATGCTGAGCATGAGCGAGGAAGCAACAAGTTTCATTTTTCAAGTCTTTGGTGGCATATATATGAATGTTTGGAGGAATTGAGGCATATATGGTTTAAAAGGCATATACGTTTAATGTAGAGTATATATGCCACGTAACTTCTGTGACCTAAATGCTTCAATAGCTGAGTAATTGTAACTTAACCCTTGTCCTGTAGACTCCGTATATAGGTTGGCAGACTGTCATGTTCCCAGTGTCGACTCCGGATATATACGTTCAGTGTGACCATTGCAAGTTGGTCCACTTTCAAAACAATTTGGAGCCACGTGTGGGAAAAATCGAACCAGACACGGCTCACTCCATTTAAAACATATTATTTCACGAAATATTTCACGCAAGTTTGGTGTTTATTTACTAAAAAAGACATCTGATTGTGTGAAGAGAGTCTACAAATGTGAAACAGAGTGCCGTTTCTTCCGAAATGTTCGTCAAAACGCGTGAAAATGCACCTTGTTGACAAGCTTCTGCAACAAAAACCAGACCGTAAATATCCATGTTCCGGGCATCAAATTGAAGGGCAATAACCCTGCTTTCATTTTCCCACAGGTTATTCCTGGCACATAGTAGAAATACGTCGATTTTATTGGATAAAAATGCCATTCACTCCGAATCTGTAACGACCTCTCGCGAAAATACTGATCACCTGACGTAAACCCGACTTCCTGATTGGCCGAACTGTTTATATCGGTCAGTGCGCGTGCGCATTGGACTGAATCAGGCGGAGAAGGAAACGTTTTTGAACTCAATGGCGAATATGAGCTCGCCAAACGTCATGTAAACAACGGGATATTGACCTGTTTACGTGGAAGATTCAATAAATTTTTGATATTCATTATGCGAAGAGTAACCAGGAATACGTATCATGATATCTAGAAGATTTTAGACGGTTTATTTATTCGGGATGAAGCAGAAAAAGACAGTCTATCGGTAGCAATCAGGACGTGATAAAATTACACACGTGAGTTTTCAGAACATTATTTTTGCCAAATTATGAGTCCTAAATATTTCTGATGCTGTACAATGCCAAATATTTTCTGAATGTATGTTCAGTGGTTCAAAACGATGTATCATCCATCAAATACCATCCATTACTTCAATTTATTTATCGAATCCAACGACTTGACAGCCGCTGGTTTTTAATCAATTCAGCTCTGCTTGACAGCATGGCACACAGAAGTCGACCAGCTATAGGACTGGCTGACAGGACAAGGGTTAAGATAGTTAACAGACTGCCAGGTGGACAGACAGGCAGGATATACAATATACTACATCTGATACATATATCTAACACAAAAACATTGTAGATCAGATGATGACTATATTATAAACTCATTTTTGCATATGAACGATCGGCATGTACATCGCGATACATCCATGTACATCACGCTATATCCATGTACATCCTGCTACGTACATGTACATCCTGCTACATACATGTACATCCTGCTACATACACATACATCCTGCTTCCTTCTGTGACATAAATGTGAATACTGTGACATACATGTACATCCCGCTTCATCTTGCTACATGCTACATCCTACTACATACATGTATAGCCTGCGACATACATGTACATCCTGCTTCATCCTGTGACATACAAGTACATCCTGTGACATATTTGTACATCCTGCTACATACATGTACATTGTGACATACTTCTTGCTACATACATGTACACCCTGTGACATACATTCTACTACATACATGTACATCCTGCTACATTGTACATGTACATACATACATACATGTACATCCTGCTAAATACATGAACATCCTACTACATACATGTACATCCTGCTATATACATGTACATCCCAAGAAACTGATAATAAAATTGATCTATGACTGATATTATTGACAGCAAATTTAAAATTTTCAAGGGGAGAAGCGATACGGGCATAAATATTAGAAAATTTGACAAATATGCTTTCAAAATTATGACATATGTCATGGTAAAGACAATTTTGGTTTACATGTACTGACTCAGATGCCAGAACAAGGCAAAATCAGCGCATCAGACAAGCGCATTGTCAGCTAGCTGAAACTGCTACAAAACAACAACATCCGTCATCTTGCGCAGGATAGCTGCTACAGATGTGGAACATACCTTCTTTATAGTTGGTCACCATGCTGCTGCTCTGTAGGCCTAACTTCCGTAATATTACGTCTATAAACTTGAATGAATGGATATACTACAGCTGGGCAAACAGTCCGGTCACCACTTGTATCACCTGTAACAGGCGGCCTATTCACTATCCACAGAGTTAAAGGCACTAGATGCTGTTACGGGAGTCCATTGTCAGATTAAGGATCAAGCTGGCTGGAGAATTGAAGTTGAATGATTTTTAAGTGAGCTCTGTCCTGTAGCCTGGAGTGCTGGCCTGGTATGAGGAGGAGTATTGTGTGTGGACTGGATGAGGGGAGAAAGCTAAGCCCATGTATAAAGCCTGCCTGTGTGGTGTTGATCCAAGGGTAGAAGAGCTAGCTGTCAGCCCTCATTCTCCATCAGCGATTCTAGCAGACTGAGCCCCTCTACAGAATTACCAGACTCTCTCTGGTGAATAGATTTCATAAACACTGTTTCACCAGCCTAATCCCACCATTGGGAAGTCGTGAAAGAACTTATTGGAGACGGCAGCAGTTAATTAAACCGCATTTATCCTTAGATGGGGCTAATTGGATTGGCTGGGGAAGAAATGATGGGACTCGTACATGTCGAGTTCTATCATGGATACTCCTGTCCGCAAACGCCTGCATTCAACCAGATTACCCCGACACTTGAAGAAATCTATTAGAAGGAGGCCTCTTCAGGCCACCAGGGGTTCAAACGGCAGCAATTACATACACACGCCCAGCAGCCTATATACATCCATAAATAATATACATAGTCTACTCTGCTGGCGATATTCCTACAAAGTACATCTAGTAATCACAACCCAGTACTATCACTCTTAGCTCCTCATTTGTAAAAACTCCCCTCACAAAACTTGTCAAAGCTGCAGAAGCCAATTTACTGCTAAATTACCTATACTGCATGCCAAACATAATTGTCCCAACTTTTTTTCTCCATTTTCGCCAAAAAAAGGAAATTCTCAGCTTTCGCTTTTTCTCATTTCAGAGTAGTGGCAGCCAGGCAAAACATTCAGATTCTGCAAACATGCACGCAGTGATGCAATTTCATTTGATCCGCAAAGTTCTCCGTGCGAGACTATACCTCATACACGAATGCCATGAAATAGCATGGGTGTCTCTGCTGCGAACAGTATTGACAATACATTATGACATCAAAATCTCCAGTCAGATCTAATAGTGCCGACAGCATTAATGAATTGATTGGCTGGGGTTATAGCGAGGTGCTAGAAGGGGCTTGACAAGCCTGCAACATCTCATACATGTATAACCGCACAGATGTTGTACATGTGATATTCAATGTTCCACCATCAAATAAACATAGAAACCTAATTAACCAAACTTGAATTGTTCATAAGATACTTAATATCAACGTTAAGATGTAGAAATAATTGTAGATGTCTTTTCAGAATTTTAAATTAAATTGAGACTTCGAAAAAAATTGGGCTTCATCAACATATTTTGGAGTCTCCATGAAATGTTTTTTTTCAAAACATGTTTTAAATCATTCATTTTGAACTGTTCATTTTTTTCAAACCATTTCTATTTACTTATTTATGAAATACCAAGCATTTTTTTTTCCACAATGGTGCATACATGTACATGTATATATATATTTATAATGAGTTTTGCTGTGAGATATGACAAACAGCTACACAAATAAATCTCTCTTGCACAGTATGCAAGGCTGTCCCTTTAGTCATTGCATGAAATAAGGAAACAGTGTATAAAGTGCATTTCCAATGCACATATATGCACATGCTTATACAATGAAACCTGTGAAAACCGACACCTGGGTAAACTGACCAACCTCTAAATACAGACATTATCTTGGGTCCCAATACTTACTTTTAAGGTACATGTATGTTTAACCTTTAACCCTGTCAAATCTGACACTATAATCTAGTCCCAATTAGCATGGTCGGCTTACACAGGTTTCACTGTGTTATCCGACTTTTTACTTTTATTGATGGTAAATTCTTAATGCCCCAGTGCATCTTTGATGAATGTGATTAGGCAGTACAGGCCAAACTAAATGACAAAGGAGCTTAACTGTTATGCTGCTAAATTCTTTTGTATGATGTACGAGGAGAAATGCTGACTTTTTTTTTTAAATCCGGATTTCATGAACAAAAATATTATTTAATTTCGTTTGCTGGTGACTGGCCTAACATATCAATGTATCCCAACTTGTTTAGTCAATGCTATTCGACCGCCTTTTATAGCAAAATCGACGATGTTGTCAGCGTAAATAAAATTTATTTGAAGAGACTACAGTATTTTGGTAGAATTGCGGTTGAAAATGGCGAATTATGAGGAATTACAGCGGAAAATCTTGGTTTTTCAGCTGCCTTTCTCCCTGGTCTTTTCCGAGTTTTCGTCCGCCATTTCGGGCGTATGACGTCTCATTGGAAAGGGAATTCCTTGTAGTTTCTGATTGAAGGCGTGATTTCGACCGATGGCCAATCAAACAGACGATAACATCGCAAAACTGCAAGGGGGTGTTTTCCCGTTTCTCTAGTAACGCTAACAGCCGATCCTATGTCGGTAACCTTGATTGGACAAGCGTGGTAACGTGACCTACATCGTGACCTACATCGAAGCGCTCATTGGCCAGAGCCCATGAACTGGGTCAAGCTGATCTGAGGGAGACGCCATTTTATCTCCTTGCGACGAAATTACGTGGCGTAGAAGCTCGACAGAAATTTGAAAATAAAGTTTGTTTAGCGGATTTCATCGAAACCCACACTTTGGAAATATAAACTGAGCTTCTGTACTTCAACTATACCAAAGAATCATATATTTTGAAGGGGTTTTCTGTGAGTATTTTATATTTTCTGGGTGGCTTCTCGACAACGTTTTATGGAAATCTCCGTTGGTGTTTTTCTATTTTTCAATTTTATTTCTTCCTCCCGACTTCGTTATTCTGAGACAGAATATCAAGTTTACATCCAAGAAATCAAATCAGTCTTAGCTAACAATATATGTATGGTTTTTATCGAGTTTCATGCTTGGTAAATTTGAAAAAAAAGCGATTCCAGAAAGGTACCTCGCTGTACTCGCATTGACAGAAGCAAAGGCAAGCCACTATTGCGGCTCGTCGCATTTTTCGTATAGAAAGACGAGAGCCGTATGAACGGCTCGCCGCAGCGTAACAGTTAATAACTAATGACAACATGATATACCAAGCAATGCATCAAGGAAAGCTACTATGTACCTGATAAGCCTTAATTATGGGAGTAATTGTTAAAATGATTCGGACTTGTCAGTTGCCTACAGTTACTACCTCAACACAATAAATGTTTTCCCCATTTTTTCTCCATCATAGGCAATGCCACATCATTACGAAAAATGTAAGTCCGAGCACAACGTAAACAACTTGGGCTGTAGACGCTGTATGTGTGGACCAGCTTCCGTAAACTATACTGCCCCTTTAATGGGCAAATAAACCAATAAACTTGCATAAACCACAAGTATACTAGTCTTTCAGTCATTACTCATGTCTCCTAATTAAGAAGATCGACTGCAACTGGGTACTGTCTCATGACAGAGATTTTGGTCGTCAAAGTGATCTAGGACATAGCGTTCATCAATTTACCTTACAGTATGCTGCCATGAGGAACAAATGCAGAATTACATCAAGGTTTGAAATCGTTTATAGTCCAATAATTTATTAAGCAGACATCAACACAAAACCTCACTGACCCATCCATAGGACTGCATAGACCCAAAGGGTCCATTGGTCTATATTTGGTGTGGCATCATTCCTGTTGACATTTGGCATGAATAGTCCATGTCTTTATTTCACTTAGTACTTCTGTCTGCACAGTGAGTGGCAAATGACATTTGCCTGTTCTAATAATGTTTACTTTCCATTAAGCCCACTCCACAGTCAGTAAACTACTAGGGGTAAAATTAAGCCCCCTGTTCCAGGACATTTATGCTTAAGTTTGGCAAATTACACCAGAATGAAAGCCTGAGCTGATATGAGGGGAATTTTCATTAACTACAGCTACCCTCGATATTGAAGGTTCACAAGAACCTGGTTAACCGTTTTTCTTTCACCTTAATGAATGAGCGATTCAGGAACCTACAGACAGGAAGAACAGACAACTTGCTTCCATCAAAAATCTTTACCATTAATGGAAGACTGTCCACTTACAACTTGAGAAGCATTGAACTAGTTGCATCAAAATTTGAGAGCCAATTTCTCTGTCAAGTTCCGAGAGTGACTGTCCAACCATTGTACTAAGACCATGGCTCCAAATAAGTAAACAATTTACATGCCCATCAAGGCCGTAGCCAGAAATTCCAAAATCACCCATCCATCTTAAAATCGAGAGGGCTTTGTGCGATGAAAATTTTGCCATTTTCTGCGGCCATTGTTGTTAATATTGTAATCCACTATCAGCCTTGTCTCATCAGCTACGGATATACACCTTGTCAGCTGCCATAGTTTCTATTCCCAGTATCACATTCAAGGGGAATTACTCTTCTTGCTTCAAGTTCCTGCCTGCAGTCATGAAATAAGCTGATTTTATAGGATGAGAGCGGTAATCAACACCACCTTCTGGCCAAAATTAATCCATCCTGCACATCTCGGTAATTTAGGTCCCAGCCAACATTCATTTCCGGATGTGATTGGACAAAAGCTATAAGTAAAATAACACATTTTGTGTGCATGCTTGTTAGGTATCTTCCTAACTAATGGTATGGCATTTTCAGTGTACGTGACAGGAGCATTGACTCAGGTGAACAAAATTGAAAATTTTATGCTAAGTGTTGAATAAACTTTGTCATTAATTTGATGATGTTACACCATCAGTAACCAAGAATATATACAAAAGAATTTGGATTATTGTGTGAACAATGTATTCGCCACCAGACTTTTGATACAGCAAACTATCATTTAAATTATCCCAGATATTTTTCTTGTTCCGTCCACCACCCATCCATCGGAATTTCTCCCGTCCAAATTCATAACTACCCGTCCAAAAGATGGAAGTCCAAGTCTCTAGCTAAGGGCTTGATGCACATTTAGCTGAGGTGTGCACCCTTCTAATGGGATAAATTAGTATTCTAAAACTCTGTATGCACAGCAATAAATTTACTTACATCTGTGCATGTATATACCCGTTATTTTGAGCCCTGAAGACTCGACTCAATCTGTTTTAGTTGCATGTATATACAGGGCATAATTTTGCCCAACATATTAAACCTGTGGTTCCGAGGAAATAATTATGAAATGACAGTAGTCTATATATAAAATACCTCTGGCTATCACACAATGATATACATGTATCAACAATAACTTCGCTTTTACGAACATGTATCGCAGACACTGTTGTAAAGACAAAATCATTTACCTGGCAGGTGACAGATGAGAGCGAGTCCGCAGTTGATTACAATGATATAACCAATAAATGAAGCTGGAGCGTGGCAACCTTGTAAGTTTTCAATCAGCAAGAAAAAAGGGTCAAGTTAATCAGACTGCGTTGGTACTTCAGGTGTACAGCTCTGTTGAGTCAGCTGAGAATCTCACACAAGCCAGTTTTGTTTCTAGTGCAGAATCTATTTCACACCTGTGAAACATACCTGGCGTCAGTAGAAACGAGACGATCGGGGACATCTAAACCACGAACCAGGTGCCAAGTTTCACCGACGTAGGTGTACTGATGAAAAGGAGGAGGTGGAGGACAATATATGAGGACATCGTCACTGGCCTCCAGTGTACCGTGGTTGCAGTATTTGATCCGACGTGAAAGCTTGGTAATATAGAGAGGCCGGCTATGTGAGGGTAATTATACATCCATTAGCCCACAGCTGATGGGCTCACAGCCTGTACTGCCACTGGCACCGCTGGTAATCAAGAATGTGCAAGAGAACCTTTCTTTTCCATTAGGTGCATTACACCATCTGATAGGCCACACATTTCATGTCAGGCCATTTAACTTCTTACTTCACTCAGCCTAATAGAACTAGCGACTTGAACTCGAGACCTCCGATAGATGGTAAGTGTACGGCTAACATGGAGGTAATACAAGAAGTTTGCAAGGCCCCTTTTTTTTATTGTCGGTCCATTCCGTGGCTGTTGTCTCGTAAGCCGACCCAGTAGTGATCCATTATCTCAATTAACTAATTAAACAAATTCTGGGGCCGAAATCAAGTTTGCATGACACAACAATGGCAGGATAACCAGCACAAGGGACAGGCGGATCCGATGGAGAGAGTTATAAAACCAGGGCAGGGAGGCAAAACGTGGCTGATGGGCAGAGGGTGAAATAGAAATGAGCGCTTCCATTACCGGGAGTCAAAAGGTTTGCATTACCAGCTAAACGCATTAAGGCCCACTTCCATTAGATGGTAGCCTAGGTACACGAGTTTGTCATTCCAGCTAACTGACCCGGGCTGTAAAAATGATGCATTAGCCAACAGTCCATTACAAACAGCGGGGAAAAGCACAACAAACAGGCACTTTCTGATTCCCCGAGAAACACTGGCAAAAGCCCTCAGATCAATTAAACCCAAATGCAATAGCCATGTCAAAATCTGACATAACACGAGGCGGCCAATCTTTGAAATGGCATCTAGCACATTACTGCCATCAAGGCCTGAATAGAAATGATTTCCTGGTTGAAACACTGGCTGGCAATATGTGCGGGAAGTTTTGATTTGTCTCCTGTCAGTTTGACCGTGTTTCTCTAAGCTCTCACCGCCCAGCCAGGTGCATGCTTTGGCCACTGGTCCCGGCTTTTACAAGGGTCGTCAATAGGAAGTGTACAGTATGGAGTGGCCGTTAACTTCTGTAGTTCTCAATGGTCGCCCTAATGCACTTTTCTCATCAGACAAGGATTACGCTGAAAGCAGTTGATGTTGAGAGGACTTTAGCAGCCAACAGTCTCGAAATACCCGGTGATTAATGTCTCTCCACTCTTGATGCAAGGAAAACCACTATACACGGCTGCCTTTTTCTCTTGATAGACTTTCAATAAAGTTCCACCGGCAATGCTTCAGTTCGAATGACTTTTTTTCTCTCTTCCCCATTTTTCATTAGATGAATGGGTTGCCCGTAGTACCTAGGGTTCGTGATATAATTCAGCCATCTCCATTATCCAGCAGTTTGGGGGTTCCTTTCAGGATATTCATAATGACCGTAGCATGGACAAGGAGTTGGCTTTTAACTTGTGCCAGCTTTATTGGCAGTGTCGCCATAGGATATCGGCTACCCAGCAACTTACTTAGCACACACAAGGGTCTTAAGTGCTACTGGCTTCAGTTCCTTCCTTCCGATCTCTTGTCTGAAGAAAGGCCCTCTCACAGCTGTCACTTCACCAGCTCACACAGAATTGGCAAGCCTGTCATTCCACTACTACTTATCTACTGTCACAGCTTTATTGCTACGATTCTGCTAAACATACAGTGAAACCTGTGAATACCGACACCTGGGTAAACCAACAACCCTCTAAATACTGACATTACCCATGGTCCCATTTCCAAGTATTTTGAACCTTGATAAAAAACCCTGTCAAAACCGACACCATGATCCAGTCCCAAGCATGGTTGGTATGCAAAGGTTTGATTGTATATATACAAACACAGTGGATGTCACAAAAATAATCCACAAACAAATTGCATCCCTATGAACCAACATGAGTAGTGTGACTAACGTCACAGGACCTAAAAAGTATGGTGAGGAAGATTACTTTGGGGTCCAAACGTAATGTTAAAGGTCACCTAGATGACTTTGGGGTCCAAGCGTTTAATGTTATAGGTCACTTAAGTAGGTCAAATTTTCATCAAAAGTAGCTCGGCTCAGAACTTGCTGGTGACAGTCCAGTAATGCATGTTCAAACCATAAATCAAGGTTCTAATATAAACGGTTCTCCTTATTTTGCCAAAAAATGATTCGGATGGACTGATTGACAGGATATTTTATTAGTCCAAATTCTACACCGAGATGGTTCTATGAAGGGATTATATGACTTTGTGTAATAGCAGGGGGCTGTATTGGACAATATAAGTACAGAATTTGTTAGATCCAGCTCATATCAGAAAAGCTAATTTCTGATACATGTAAAACAAAAACCTGATAATTATACCTCAATCAGCAATTGCTAGTACCTTCAAAATACAATAATTTGCAGGTAAACAAACCTGCCATCATTATCACATACAAGTAACTCGGATTTGGATACATGAAATGTGATATGTGAAATAGTTACCGTAGGCCTGTAGCCAAGGGGGATTTCTGGGTTCGGGCGAACCCCCCTTTTGGAAATTTTATATATTTTTCTCATATAAATGTCCTTTTCAAACACTGAAGCGAACCCCCTATTTGCCCCTTTTCCCATACAGCGAACCCCCTGAGGTGTCCTTTTGGAGTGAAGGCGAACCACCCCTCAGTAAATCCTGTCTACGGCCCTGGGTCATACTTTCTTCTATATATGCATAAGATTTACCGATTGTCCTATGGTGACCAATGAGCCTACAATTGAAGAGAGGGGGAGGGGGAGGGAATTCAGTTTAATGTCACATTCAAGGTTATTTCACTCTTATGGTAACTGCCAGTGTGAATGGTGGAGGAAGCCGGTGTACCCGGAGTGAACCCCTGGCAAACTTTCACAGATGCACCAGCAGGGCTCGAACCCGTGCCAGTTCAGTGGTGTGAGACTAGTGATCACTAACGATACACTTTAGACCACTTGGCCACCGAGGGCCCTCCAACAATTGGAAGGTGCCCTATGGTGACCAATGCTGCCCTATGGTTGCCAATGGACCAAAACAGGAACAGAGTTGCATCAAGAGATAGCTTCCCATTTTCCAACATTGATTGTTCAATTCAAATCCAGTATTTTCAATGCAGGGCTTACGAAGAAATTTGCATTCAGGCAATATCTCAAGTTTCGGCGACTCTGTCCATTAAGCCTAGGCAAGACACTACAAATAGATTATTCATCTGGGCACCTAATACAACACCATTACCATAAATTCAATGTTGCTCCACAAGTTCAATGGTCAATTAATGACCATTGACTGACCAACAGAACTGAGTGACTCCTTCCATTCATATACTCATTAGGGTTGATCACTTACTTACCAGATTATATGTCCCTCCAAAACCTAGAAATGGCTTATCTCCCTTTATATAATCCGAACAGCGGCAGCTATACCTATCATTTGGGTATGTGCTTGGCTTTTCAATTGAAGCGTTTGGACAGTAGTCAGGACAAATTATGATGAAATCCACAGTAAAATTCACAAGGTAACTGAATACTTTCATAGGTTAGTACATTCAATCACCCTGAAGCCAGGTCATAATGTTTCATCAAATCTCATTTTGTCCACACTGGAGCAGCAATTCCCATGTTGTAGGCACTCCGATCCACTACCCGCTAAGCCTGACTGAAGACGTCCCATCCAGTTAACATTACAGGCACTCTGCCAGCAGAGCTCAAAGACCGGCTCCAAGAACCCTGTGTACAATATTTGAAATATGCTCTTGATTAACTGCACCAATACCAAGGAAAAACACTATTGACAAGACAACCCAACCCCTAGGACAATTTCTCATTGGCCCCGAGGTCACAAGTTAATAGGTAGTTCTGACTTGTCAATTGCCCTGGGCCTAGGGTCAATTTTGCTTGTTTCATTTATCGAAAATTTCCGATTGCCAAACTTAAGTTGCCCGGGTTTTTCTCTCTGCTGAGTAATTAGGGAGCCAAAGGGCACGCCAGCCAAATACAGCAATGTCTCCTCGAGTCCCCACTCACTGCTCTACCCCGTTATGAAATTTTTCGCTGTCAATGGAGGGTGTCTGATTATTAGAATGTCTGTCAGCCCCCTGATACCATGGCTAAGATGAATTAAACCCATGGATCTTGCAGGTTTCATTAACGTTATGATCTATATTGCCGCCCTTTCTTGCACGGAATTCGGAATCATTCCCAATCCCCAGCAGACCTGTCCACGAGCCAAAGACATAATTCGTGCCAGCCTTTTTAGCACACTCGTCAGGCCTGTCCACGGGCAATATCCCGAGATGATTTAATAGCCATTCATTACTCTTGTCACATTCTGTGGCAGTCTCTAGCCTCAATTCCCCTCTTTGGAGACTACTACTGCCTTGTAATGTTTATTTGAATCTCACACTCTGGGATTACTGCTGCCAAATCCTATTTATTTTTGATGTGGTACATTAGCAAACACACTAATCATCCTTCCATCAATTTGTCCATTAATAATTTCTACCCTGCCTCCAATGTTAGAAAGGCAGTACTGCCTTGAGGAAAAACTTCTCAAAGCTCTGGATGCACAACTTAATGGCACTCCAAACTTTTTGTTGGCCCGATGTCTGACCCGGTATCAATTAGAGCTAAGAGGTTTATTGTGTTCTTACGGCTGTAGGTGTAGCCTCATGTTTACTACAAGAGCAGAACATCAATTTTTCATCAACTATTAAGTACATTGAGCAGGGAGGTGGAGGGATAACTAAGCTCTCAAGCCCACCTTGGCACTCTGGGAGCTGGCGAAGGCGCCATAAATACACCAGATGCCAGCGACTTTACATGGAAAGTTGGTGAGAGAAATTAAAGCTATATAGAGTATAATATAATGCAGTGTATCGCTACAAGATACAAAGTAATAATAATGGAAGAATCCACCTGGGTCCATGTGGAACTTGAATATTCACATAAGGTGGGATAGGAAATGGCTTGAATTGCAGGAGTGCGAAGATACAAGAACCCCTATTGGAGGGTGAAATCAAAGAAATATAATGTCATTGTGGGACTAATGGATGTATATTAAATTGGTTGTAAATACATCAATTTACTTATTGTACCTGATGTAAATTTGTAATGTTTTCATTGGTTGAGAGCCTGTTGCAGGTCATTCTACAAAATGTGATGTCCAGTGATGATTTAATCATATCTTTCCCATATCAATGAATAATTGTCATATAGCATGGGAGAGCATTGAATAATAGTATTATTCAATGCAGATGCTTCACACTTAATCAAGAGTTGTCTCCCATGTATATAGCGCATGCCAGCAATCAACACGAAATGAAGATTTGCATGTTTTCAGCTGCAGCTAGCTATGGTGACAGAAATTAGTGAATATGATTTGTAAACGGACTGAAATAAATTGGGCATCTTCTGCAAAAGATACATACACCCGCAGAGAATGTCGTGATATGACCGAAAGCGACGTTGAATCGTATTCACTCCCTCACTCACCCATTAGAAATGCTTTTCTGAATTATGCAACAAAAAGTGAGTGAGTAAAGAGAATTTAACATCGCTTTCAACAATATTTCAGCTATATCACGACGAACCAACTAAGCACCACCCAGCCAAGTTGCGACAATGCGTTCCTGCTACTTCAAAGAAGAAATGTTTGAAGCCGCATGGAACCTAAACACCCTCCATCCACCCTATAAAACACAGAGGACAGCACACAAGACACAGACAGGACAGTCACACTCACACGGTGCAATAAAGACAAGTGATATTACAGTGCTAGACATCACATCATCAAGTTCCTGTTGCTTCTCAGTAAAATGCATTGAAGCAACAGGAACCCGTGCCCACCCAACCACCCGCTATGTAACAAGGTTGAACAGTCGATCTTGCACATAGAATTTGGAAATCAACAACGGTCGTGCAGTGTTGAAGAAGAGGGAGAATTAGATATAGAACTGAACTACCTTTGCCATACCTTGTTCATTGGTCAAATGCTAACAGTTTCCCAAAGAGACAATTGTTGGTCCAAGAAGCGCAGTACCAAGCATGTAGTAGACGAGAAACTCATTTAGTTCTAACTTTCTAAGAGTGGGTGTGAAGAAAGGCAATCGCCTCAAATCAGTCTAAATATTGTGACAATATTGTGACGACTTTACAACGATTATTATGGATTAAGAATACTGACCAGCGATACAGATTTTATATTTTTGGAACATCATGATGTCTTGACGGCATCATTGAAAACTGTTGACTGCTTCTCTCTTGCAGGAAACAGGCCTATGTTTATGTATACTATGATTGTCCTTTTGAATTTGGTGCTAATAATGTTATATGGAATATGAAATAGGTCTTTGGATTATGGATGCGGATATTCTTTAATGGACGATGGCTGAACTATGAATGACGGACTAGATGCTTAATCCTGATAGCTACATGTATGTAGTTTTATTTACAGCTGAAGGCTACACCCAAACAAACATGGACATTTGATGAACACATCAAGCTACTGGCGGCTGATCCAGTTGATTTGGTCTCATTGAGAGTATAATTTTCCTCTCCATCCCCCAGTAATTACACGGTGTATTGGATTACTCCGAACTGTGACATTTGTGTTGACACATGTTTGACAAAGCCATAGAAAAAATACCCCAAAGCCAACAGGCATTAACAAAACACCCTGCTTTCCAAATTACTGGGGGAGATTGGAAACCATGCTACATCACCATTCAGTGTATCTCAGTGCTGTAGTATATAGCATGTATCAGTTAAGCAGGAACCGCTATAACAATTTGTGGTTATTTGTAGGAGGAGAGCTATTAAAACAGACCAATAATACTGGCCGACTGTATCAATAACTAAATGCTCAGTGTATGAAGTTTACATGGAGGTATACATAACCAATTAATTCGAATCCAAATGCCCACTTTTTCACCATATGTCACCAGTTCAAGACACCAAGTTTTAGGTCTCCTAGTTCTGTCATCACAGACAAGTTGATGTTTACACCAGAGCTAAGCTATAAATGCACTGATATACCCCTCCTTATATTTCCACATGTGAACAAATACATGAAACTATATTGTGATATGAAAACTACCATCCAGAGGAAATTTATGCTATAGTCAAGGTTTGCTCTAATCTTTGCCAGCTTGAAGATTTGCTGTGAACTTTGCCAGCTTGAAGGTTTGCTGTAACCTTTGCCAGATTGAAGGTTTGCTGTAACCTTTGCCAGCTTGAAGGTTTGCTGTAACCTTTGCCAGATTGAAGGTTTGTTGTAACCCTTGCCCGCTTGAAGGTTACCTTTAACTTTTGCCAGCTTGACTGTTTGCTGTAACTTTACCAAGCTTGAAAGTTTGCTGTATTAAACCTTTGCAAGCTTGGAGGTTTCCTGTAACTTTTGCCAGCTTGAATGTTTGCTATAACCTTTGCCAGCTTGTAGGTTTGCTGTAACCTTTGCAAGCTTGAATGTTTGCTATAACCTTTGCCAGCTTGTAGGTTTGCTGTAACCTTTGCCAGCTTGAATGTTTGCTATAATAACCTTTGCAAGCTTGAAGGTTTGCTGTAACCTTTGTAAGCTCGGTTTGCTGAAACCTTTGCAAGTTTGAAGGTTTGCTGTAACCTTTGCAAGCCTGAAGGTTTGCTGTAACCTTTGCCAGCTTGAAGGTTTGCTGTAACTCTTGCCAGCTTTGAGGTTTGCTGTAACATTTGCCAGTTTGAAGGCTTCCTGTAAACCTTTGTCAGTATTAAAGGTTTGCTGTAACCTTTGCCAGCTTGAAGGTTTCCTGTAACCTTTTGTCAGTACTAAAGGTTTGCTGTAACCTTTTCCAATTTGAAAGTTCTATGTACTCTCTGTCAGCTCATACATTTTTATAACGTCTGTCAGCTCAAAGTTTGGCTGTAATCTCTGCCTGCTTACCGTTTGCTGTAACCTCTTCCAGCTCTAAGGTTTGCTGTAACCTTTGTCACATTTAACGGTTTGCTGTAACCTCTGCCAGACGGATGTTTGATGTAACCTTTGTCAGCTTGAAGGTTTCCTGTAACCTTTATCAGTCAAAAGTTTTGCTACAGGCTCCAACGTTTGTTAACCTTTGATAGTTCTGATATATAAACCTTTGTCAGGTGCAACGTGCTTACAATCTTACATGCAGTGACTGTCTAATCCTATTCACCAATGTGACATCCCTGCCATTGTATTATCAATATTAAGTATATTAGTAGAAACAGGAACTGCTGCCTAATGAATGCCATATCACACTCTGTACTTTTCACTGCAAATCAGTACGGTCTGATTAATGGAGAGTCAGAAACCCAGATGCATCGTGGCATATCTCCAAGCTATAATACATGATGAATGGTTGATTTGAATCTGGCAAAAGCAGAATGTAAGAATTTCTAGTCAATCTTACTACTGGACCTTACTACATACTGCAGTAACGCTATGATGTAACGTGATCAATGCCTACAAGAAGGACGAGCCATAAAACAATCAGTGTGACAAACTGGAGTCAGCAAGCCTCTACAAGGTATATGGCCTCTTTAGGACTTCTGTGGGCTGGGTGAAAGGATGGTGCTCACCCCTCCATCTTGCCAGCAATAAATCAGGTGCCATTTACTGCTGACATTCCCAGAGGTCTTAAGGTGATCTCAAGTATGACAGTTATATGGAAATTTGAAAAAAGAGCGAAAAATACTTACCTAAAAACAAGGATGTGAACAACTCCAGAGTTAAAAGGGTGAAAAATTCTAACCTCACTTTGACTAATGTGATTTTCCAACAGCGTTGCATCATGTTCCGATGATTACAGAAATTTTAAAGCTCGGAAAAAGGAACTAAATATATGAAGTTCAAAGATGCATTTTCTCTTTTTATCCCTATTAATATGTTTTGCAATATGGTACATGTACATGCAGAGGATAACCCATCACAGAAGGTCATACCACTATGGCCATAGATATTCAATTTCTATACATTCCTAGCAATCCATGGTAAAAATTGGTAGCATGTAAATTGAGAAAATATTTCTGTTAGTAGACCAGCCACCCAACCCAAAGATGGCTAGAAAACTTTTTGATGGCATCGCGTGTTAAAAGCTGTCATCCAGGCTTAATCCACGCTACATGGTGTGCAGATTACGATGTGACCGGATGACATTCTCACTTTTGACCGTTAAGGTCATTTTTGAGGTCAGAAAGGCCATTAGAGATCAAATAAGGATAAAGCATCTATTTTTTACAATATTGTGACTGTGACTGAGTGATTGTGACTGATTTTTTGTAACTTGCTTCATTTTTGTTCTGATCTTACTTACTGGTGATTTGCATATTCACAGATGCAATGGATTATGGGAAATTTTAACGCTACCAGACCTTTGGGGGGGGGGCATTGTACCCCTTTCCAAAACTTTCTGCCCTATCTTCGGATCGGCAGAAATTGAGAGCTGACATTTCATGGCTTTGTAGTTTATCATAATGGGATCATGTTGAGCCTATTTGCATAGCCACCAGCAGAAAATCATGAGTAAATTCAAATTGGCAGCCATGTGGCGTATCAGAAGAAAATGTTGTTTTCGTCATTTTTGGTTCAAATTCCTACTTTTCTGCGAGGAAAAGGGGACAAAAACTATTTCATTTTACATCAAATGATTATTTACTAAGTTATCATGCAGTTTTTGTGAAGAAAACACATAAATAAAAAAATCGAAAATCATCCACACAAAGCTTTTTTTGGAAATGAAGTCACTGTGACGTCATCACGTGACCATCTTCGATTTTGAAAACATTTTCTCGTAGAGCTTGATCCAATGGTATAGTGTGGTAAGATTCAGCTCCCTAGCTGGAGGGACAAGAAAAACATTTAGGGGGAGCAATGACCTCAAATTAGTGAGCCAAACCAAGAAGATGACGGCATCGTTTGTTAACTCTTTCCCCCATATAAGCGGGTTTTGACGACTTGTGTAGATCCCAATGTAAGCGTGTTTTGACGAGTGTTCGCCTAACCCATGAAGACGGGTTTTGACGAGTGACTCGAGTTCCCATGTGGTGGATTATTCTTGCAATTTTTCGCGTTTACTTTGACTAAAACCTAATTAAAACTATACATTTTCAGAAAGCCAAAATTTCAATAAATCTGACTATATGTACTGCTGGTATGTTTTATGGTAAGGGTAAAATGAAATCCGGAGAGAAACAGAAATAATCGATGGAAAACGCGCAATTTGACAACAAATTTGGTTCGTGTGCTCCAAGACAAACGTTCGAAAAATAGTAAAATCTGCTTCCAAATTCCTGAATATTTCACGTAACGCGAGCATAAACTACCAAAGTATCTAACCTTGATGACCAACTCGTCAAATCTGCCCATCTGAGTTTATTATAAACATTTCCCGGGACCTGTTGATCTCCCGTTTTAAAATTTATCCGCCATTCTTTGGCCCCCGCTGTGTTTCGTGGCGGTTTCGTGGACCCGTGGCCATGGCGACTGCCGACTGCTCCAATCACGCCGGGCCTCTGAAAAGGTCGCTCAAGGTCGCTCAACCATGGGCCAATGAGTGATGCTGTTTTACTTCACCTTGTTACTAGCCTTCGCTCTCCTTTAGGGAAGTATATGGGACTTTTTCAGCTATAGCTCGTTCTATACCTGCCATCTCATGATGTAACTGCGAAATCCCGAATGTACGGAAAATAAGCTTTACAATGGTATACGATAACACATGAATTGCAGCGGAACAACAACAACAGAACGCTGCAAAGCGTAGCTAAAAATGCGACAATTTCTTCGCCTTTTTCGTGATTTCCAACAGAGGGAAAGCAGACACAACACATTTTCTCGCAAGATTACTTATTTTTAGATTAAACGTTGCTGATATTGACATAAAACGTGAACAAATTACATAGAATGGGCCTGTGGGAGACCATTGGTAAATATTTTTCCACACGACATAGGACATAAAACGGGATATTTTACATCGCTGGAAACGTATGAAAATTGAAATCAGTCCATGGGTTAAAGACCTACGCCATTACAAATCTGTTATGGGTCAGAGAGAGAAAATTCTCCACAAGTCTATGGGGTAAAGAGTTAAAAGCTGTCATCCATGCTTAATCAACTCTACATGGCGTGGGGATTGAGATGTGATCGGATGACATTCACATTTTTTACCTCGAAGGTCATTTTTTAGGTCATGAAGGTCAAGAGATGTCAATAAGAGTAAGTCGTCTATTTTTTTTCCAATATCTTCGTATAGGAAAAATAATTACTACATTATGGTTGGTAATATTTTATTAGGGGATTTGTGTATTCACGGATGCAAAGCATTATGTGAAAATTCAATATAACATCCACCTCTGATTCCCTTGCTATGTGTAAGTGTAGTGCCCCATTGACCTGGTTCTAATCCCTCATCCGCATGATCGAAACTTCAAACTTATCAGTTTTATAGCTCAACTGACAAAATTGTCCGTCAACAAAGGAAATATCTGATGGCACTCATGATTGTTGGACAGGACCGGGCTGTCACAAGCCGGAATCTACACACAGAAACATTTGTTAACATATATGGTATTGCTCTTGTACAAGTAGCTTGTCTACCAGCCAGATGCAAGATAAAGTGGTTTTAGATATTCTTTTTGGAACATATGAGCAACATTCCATAAAAATGGAGGGAGACGGGTATCCGTGTTCGTAGTCAGATTGTCAGGATAATTACGTTTTACCAGGTGTCCCTAGCTGTTTGCAGTCAGATGGTCAGGAATATTACCCTTGACTACATGTAGGTATCTCTGTCTGCAGTCAGATGGTCAGGATAATTACCCCTTATCAAGGAACTGGCTTGTCACCTAACCATACCAAGGAGGCCTTAGCTTAATATTTGTCTGAAGAGTTAAACATAATTTGATAATCAGACAAGTACATATGGTAGTTCCTGGATGATTTCATCATTGAAGGAAACAAAATTTTCAACCCTGGTCATAGAATTCAACATTATACACCAAAGTTTGCCATGAAGAGATGCCTATAGTCACTCTTTTGAGATGGGTTTACCAGCTGAAAGCTGAAGACAGATTGAATTGTCAATCTGTTAACCACCAACAAACAATCCTCTATGTGATCTCTGGTACCACCAAATGCTTGGCGACTCTTACAGGCTCTTGTTGCATCAGTAGAAATTACTATAACGGAGAATAACTCATTTGTTTAATTGTTCATGAGGTGACCACACCAACCAACATTAAAATTTCGAAACGCAATTGTCCTGGTATGCAATCATGAGTCATGCTTCATTTTTGAATGGATGCCCAGAATGGCGCGACCACACATCCCCTATTACCGACTTAACTCTTTACCCCATACGGCCGCCTTTGAGCGCCTCGCACGCTCCCCCATAGAACCGCCTTTGAGCGCCTCGCACGCTGCCCCATAGAACCGTCTTTCAGCGTGTCATCGCTGTCCTCAGGAAGTTACCATGTGGTGGATTACTTTTGCAATTTTTGCGTTTATTTTGAGTAAAACCTAATTAAAACTATACATTTTCAGAAAGCCAAAATTTAAATGAATCTGACTATATGGACTGTTGGTATGTTTTGTAGTAAGGGTAAAATGAAATCGGGAGAGGAACAGAAATAATCGATGAAAAATGCGCGATTTGACAACAAATTTGTTTCGTGTGCTCCAAGACAAACGTTCGAAAAATCGTAAAACCTGCTTCCAAATTCCTGAATATTTCACGTAACGCGAGCATAAACTACCAAAGTATCTAACCTTGATGACTATCTCGTCAAATCTGCCCATCTGAGTTTATTTTATGTATTTTCCCGGGACCTACTGCCTTCGCAGTAAATGTTTTCAGCCACCATTCTTTCCCAGTCGGCCTTCTGTTTGACAGTGACCATAGCGACCGAGTCACCACGTGACCTCTTCCTCCAACGTGATTGGCCACGTTCAACCTTGGCCAATCAGTGAGGCTATGTTAATTTCACCTTATGAATATTTATTACCGTCTGTATTCTCCTTTATTTAACTATATCGTATTGAAACAGTTATATTTCGTTCTACACCTGCCATCTTGTGATGTCGCTGCCAAATCCCGAGCCTACGGAGAATTAGCTTTACGATGATATCCGGAAATATACGAATGGTTGCCGGAAAGCGGGAAGAGAACCTTGCAAAACGTGACTAAAATGCGACAATTTCTTCGCTTTTTTCGTGATTTCCAACAGAAGTAAAGCGGACACAACACCTTTTCTCACAAGTTTACTTATTTTTAGAATAAATGTTGCTGATATTGGTATAAAACGTGAACAAATTACGTAGAATGGGTCTGTGGGAGACCATTGGTAAATATTTCTCCACATGACATGGGACATAAAACGGGATATTTTACATCGCTGGAGAAGTATGAAAATTGAAAAGAGTCCATGGGTTGAAGACCTACGCCATTACAAATCTATTATGGGCCAGAGAGAGAAAATTCCCCACAAGTCTATGAGGTAAAGAGTTAAGCGCTATTCGATTCATGGATCGAAGAGGAGGGCTGATACCATAGCTCTGTTAACTTGAAATCGTGCATGTGAGATGTAAGCGACGCCAGACCTATTAGACCTGATGTCACCACACTTTGACTAATGTGTGAATATTGTAGAAGATTACAAAAGCGCTTCAAGGTTTGCCCAAATAGCAGCCTGAAATTAGGTGTCGTGAGTGATAGATGAAAGGAGGGGTATAATTTGGAAATCTTGGGGCAAGAGGCCTTATATATCCGTTACACCTAGGATTATGTGAAGTTCACTGCAATGCAAATAAGGGATAAGATCCTAATGGAGGAAGAGTCACACTAGAAGCTGTCCCCTCTCCCACCAGTCCTGGCAGGTTAATGTCAGCAGCTAGAGGCTGTCCTAGCTTATTATTTTAGGTTTTATCTGTGGTCCAATGAACTATATGTGCTGCCACCTGTGCTTTTAAGGTTGCAGTATGAATCACCCTCATATTTCCTGGTGGATCAGTCAATACAATATTTAGTGGATGTATATGACCGCCATATTGGAAAATGAACGAAATTACATGACCATTAGATTTCTTGATGCTTTAATTCCCAGAAAATGTCTCAGCCATTCTATCCCAACAATATCACGATTTAAGGAGATGTCTGGTGAAATAGGCGGCCATTATATTTTTGACATTTTGGGGGTCAAATGCACAAATACAGCTTGGCATACGCCATTTTCAGAATCAGCAGGTCCAAATTTTGTAAAAAAAAAAAGAATTAAAAAAAAACATTATATCACATTCTACCCACAAATGCCTTAATATCTACTTTCCAGAGCTCTTTTCCGGTTTTGGGACTAGTAAAAAGAGCAGATTTCCGACCCTGTTAGCACAGGTACATGCTCAGATGAAGCCGGCATTCACTTCGAGAGTGTCACTTTAGTGGCCATAAAGAGGTCGTATAATTCCTTGCTGTCAGAGGTACATACGCGTAGTAAATGATACCGAAACTACATATATTACATATGGCCGCTACTTTGAATTTCTCACGATTCCAATCTGATGGATAAGGATCCACAATAACCCAAGTGTGTTCAGATATAAAGGAAGCTCGCCTTGTTTAACAGTTAGAAATCGCCTTGTTAAACAGTTACAATTAGTAGTTATATGTATTGGCAACTTTGACTACTTCAGAGTAAGTTTTGGATGAAATTTACGGGGCACCATATTGAATTTTCCCATGATCATTTACACCAGTGATATTTTCAAAATGAGCCCACTTGAATAAACTAACAAGTGTTAAAGATTGAGCCAGCTTCAATCTTCAATTACTAAGCTTTCACGAAAAGTTGGATAAAATATCTTGATTTGAACCCACGTGACCTATTTGGCCTGAAAATGACCTTTAAGGTCAAAAGTGAGAATGTCATCCGGTCACATCTCAATCCCCACAACATGTAGAGTTGATTAAGCGTGGATGATTGCTTTTAACACGCGATGCCATCAAAAGTATTTTTTCATCTCTTGGCTGGCCTACTATGTGTCTTCATTTCGTGTACCAGAAAACGTTTTAAGACACTGCCATGTTAATGATCCAAATTCTCCAAATTTTGAATGAAACAAGCTACATATAAGTTTCCTATAATCAAATTATTTTTCCTACTGAACAAAATAAACATGATGACGAAACATTTGCGAGAAACACAAAATGAAAGAACACTAACGTAATAATTCAAAAATCCACATCAGTGCCTCTTAATCAAAACATACACAATATCAAATCAAATCAAAAACAAAAAATATCTCGGAGAAAAATGTGGAATGAAATAGTTTTGTAAAAACACCCAGCAGTGCCTCATCTTCACAGCAGGGCAGAGCAGTCATTTGAGATTAACTCTCCCAGAGCAGATTGACTGATAGGGCAACAGATGAGTGAATGGTATAATTTACATGCTATGGCAATACAGTAAATAATTCCAGATAATATCATCCGTTTTTTCAACTTCAAAAGACACGCGTGGCCTGATAAAATCCATGTGGAACATTTCATGCATTTTCTGTCTGATGTCTGCGCCACAAGCTCTGTGTTGTCTGTTGAAAGAACAGTGTCGGTATGTAATGGAGTCAGACTGGCACGCGGGCATATCTGATAATGATGATGACCTACTGCTTTATAATTTATGTGCCGTATTTAATAATTAGACCAAAATATTAAATAGTGTCACATGCAATTATATCCATGTATGAGTTCACCATACCTGCTTATGTTCCTAAAATGTCAAATATGAACATTTTCAGGATTTAAAGAAGCGGCCATCCAAAATTACTGTTAAATTCTGCTAAAAACACAAAATAATTAAAATCATAGAACGTGCTATGCCACTGAACAGAATTTAAGGCCTGCAGTTGAGGCCTATAGCAACACTAAATAGTGCTCATGACACATTCTCCATTAATTTCCATCACATTACTTTCCAAGTACTGAGGTGATCTACTTAACATTGTTAGTTGATGAAATAGTATTACAAATACAAAAGTTACATTTAAGAAGAACATAATTTCTCCTGGAGGACCACAGATTGAGAGGTGATAAGATTTTGATTGGTAAGGATCGGGTTCTAATATAATTTACTTCAGGGATATGCAACTAGAGGCATCTAAAAGCCTTTAAAAAGGTGAGAATTTCATTGAATGTATTTTTTTTGTTCATAGATATACTGGATGATCCAATGCTGACTTTAATTTTGTCTGAGAACTGCTTGCTGTCATCACACATGATAACATCAAACATGAGGCTGAAACTGCACATGTATGCTTCTGATATAAACAGCAGTTCAGTATACAATGTGACCAGATGGACAGAGGAGTGTTATCAGTAGGTTATCTCCCCTGATCCTGATCAGTGCCAACACCTTATGATAGATGAGGGGATGACCTTAAAAATCAATAGACTCACCCCGGCCTAACCTCACCTAACTGCCATCTCCTGACTGCAACCCTGCTAAAACACTCAATAGACGGAATTGGTGCCGAGTTACTTCCCTTGGATGACTGCAATGAGGGGGAGTATTACAGGCTGAGCATGTTTACTCGTACATGGGCCCCGATAGCTATATCTCTGAGTGATCTACGAAGTAATTCAAACAAATGGCAAAACAAACAAACCCGCTGAAAGGGATTTGTATTAGCTATCAATACCAAACAAATCATGGGTTTAGGACCAGAATGAAATGTCTGGAATTTGAGAATCCATAAACATTACAGTATACACGTACATCAGTACAACAATAAATCCTTTTCTTCTCACAGAAAATAATTCCCCAACTACAAAGACCAAAATACATCTGTATACGGCAATGGGAATTACACCTGCCATGCATCCATACATTTACAGCAGCCTGGCTGGTGATCTGATGCTGCCTTACTCGGATATTTGAGTCCCACAAGCCTTCACGCCTCCCCCCCCCCCACCCCAGAGAGAGAGAGAGAGAGAGAGAAGATTAAGGTTTAACGTCGCATTCAGCAATATTTCAGCTATACAGCGACGACACCCCATCCCAGTAGAACTATAAAGCAGTTTAACATGCATCTGATCTAATGAAAGTATTTATAAATGTTTGTGGTATTTTTCATTTCACATCAAGTTCCAAGGAGTATCGAATACAACTATCCAATTTTAACCACACAATTAATGCTCTTAGTTTTGGTGAGTGATCGCTCTCCATCACTCTCCAAAGAGAGCTTTTCATCACTCTCGCATCACTCACTCAAACCAATTTCCAGGAGAGTGATCCACATCTCTCGCAGATTTTACAACGCGAGAGACAGCAACGAACAAGCTGTGCATGGAACACGATCAAATTTAACAATTATCGCATGTGTATGTCACATTTTTATCCCAGACCTGGACGTTGAAGAATTTAGCAAGATTACTGTGATTAGCTCTTTAGTGAAATTGTAGAGGAGTGATTTCACTGACAAGAGGAGTGCTTTCGGTGACAAGAGGAGTGATTTCACTGACAAGAGTGATCACAATATACTTCAATACAAATTTCATTTGTCGAGGAGAGTCTTTTTTCACTCTCTTGATATCAATTTAATGAGGGTGGCAAGGCTCAGTCCCCTCAAATTGCAGGATCACTCCCCTCAAAACACAGGGCCTAGTCCCATGTAACAATATAGAAAGGTGAATGTTGCATTTCCACGCTGACCCCAAATATCAATAATTTTCAGACGCCATGAATGTTGGAATGGATGATAAATTCTACCAGCTAGTTGTTAAATCCGATACATGTAGTTCCGGATTGAGTAGTGCACAAATTGGAGTCTGGCAGTATTGTTTCTGTACTAGAATTATGAAATTGATTTTCGAGAGATGAAAAATACATTACTGGTTTGTGGAAATTGCTCGTATAAAATGTACTAGAATACCCACTCAAATGACACTCTAGAATATGTCAGTACCATATATCCATTTCAAAGTTCAATCCACTTAGCGACTATTGTAAAAACATAATACATCCTAAAATATTGATGGAATGCTAAATTATCTCTCCTCAAAACTACTTTCACACAAATTGCATGTACATGTACATGCATCAGTCATCCATCTCTTTGTTAAACAGACCATGCATATAACATGTGTTACCTTTACTTCTGAAACCGGATGACAGGCGAAGCATAAATCGCCCTAATTAGAGATGACAGGAATGAATATCAATTAAGCTCACCTATGTCTTGAGAGGACCTGTAATGACTGGTCTCAAGAACTCCTCACGTGGTGAGAGCGCAGTATGGTACTCACCGAGTCCCACGTCCCGCTCTACGTAAGCCTGCCTCGTACATTACATGACAGCCACATCAAACAGTACAGACACACATGGTATAGCTATAGGCCTATACCCGGAGAAATAAGCACTTACACCATTGCATTTTCTCCCAACAAAACCTAATCTACTGCCAATCCATCTGCCACTCTAAGGATGGGACTAGCCTAATTAACCAAATGGATCTATGAGAGAGAAAACCATTTAGGAATTAGATTACAATGTCTAGGCAAATTACTGGAATTGACTGATTTCACATTTCCACGATAAAGTGCCTCTCTGCCACTATACAGAATTCGCTGTCCGCTTCTACGATTACAAAGGGAACAGCGGATAGTGCACGGCATTAGCAGAACACGAAGTGACAGTAGGGGGGCAAAATAAAAAAAAATACGCAGAGAAAATCCTCACATAGGGTTATGGACTCCCTCTGAGTTAAAAGAACATGTACTCACGGTTTGTACTGTTTATAAGAGGCCAGCACGGACCTCTCTATGTAGTCCTGATGGATAGGGGACTAAGAGAAGTAAAAGGGATAAGCAGAGAGGTAATATCTTCCACAATCAATTTGCTCTGTTTTGCCCCGACGTCTACTGCTTTGAAAGTGGCCGCTACATCTACTCAGGTCTCCCATCTCCCTTACTTGGCTGATGGCGCACGGCCTCTGCCCGCCCCGCTCCCTGGGGGAAATTAGCTAATCACAGAAGTGTTTATATCAACTCCATTAAAGAGTGGGAGATCCACGGCAGGTACCCGATTAGACCAGTCTCCATCCAATTAGAGGAAAGCGTGGATGAAATTGAAATTACGAACAATACCATCTGTACAGCCGTCAGTGCCATCGAGGAGGCTCTCTATGCGGGGGTGTCGCTGGCATGTGCAAATAAATCAATTACACGGCTGGATAGAAAAAGCAAGTTATTACGTACACTTGCATTTCTGAACATCTGTGGTGTACGATTACATATCAAGGACTCCTTAAATTAGTGTGATTAACTTCATTAAATTTACTAGAAATCAAATCATTCAACTACATATAATTAGAAACTACTGAATCAATACAAATGTCCATGAATTTTAATTGGGCCACATTCATGTAGAAAGAATAAATCTGGCAAGCTGCTGTGTTTGGTATTATGATTAAAAGCAATAACAGCACAGCCAATTTTAAATACAGGCATTATGCGATTTATTGACACTCTGTAATTTGAGGATGACGATCCTGCGATCCCAAGTGTTTGGTAAATAAACCAGGAAGCAGATAAATTGGGCACATGTGCAAACGACAAAGAGATTAAAACCCTTGGATATTGCCATTCATATACTTAAAGAACCCACCATGCATTAGCTCTTAACTGTTAGGTCTGAGATCCTTTTACATAAATATACATGTACTTCCCATCAATTAAGCCCATTTTCTGCTCAATTTCGAATGGGATTTTCTTCCATTTTTAACAGCAAGAGCTGAAATTAGTCCTATGCATGTTCAGTTAAATGTAACTCAAATTAAGCAGTGTCTTCAAAGTAAGTATAAGGTCAAATGAAATGAAACGTCTCAAGGTTCAGTGTAGGAAAATAATATCAGAACCAACTCTGAGAGGGAGTCGTTCACATCCAACTATCCCCCAATCTAGGTAATCCAAGATGGTAAATCAGGGGAGTACCATCTAGACGTAACGCTATGAAAACTTCGTGCAAAGTGTTCTCCGATATTCTACGAGATGCCATAATAAGCCAATCACGACCATTTCAACCTTTTCGCTCTGACAATGATTGACGTTTCCTTCAAGGAGATTAACATCTTCGCACGACACAACCTTTCAATATTTTCTACCCCTAACAAAGCCAGACTTTTCGGCGGGAGTAATCTCTTTGATGTTTACGGACCCTGTCTGGAAAGGATGCCATATTTGGAAACTGTTTCAGGATAATGTTTATATATTAGACCACGACCCACCGTGTGTAATTACTGTGGACGTGATTTTGAAATAGTTACAACCAGCTATCCATCTGATTGGCTAACAATAGTAGTTTCAACTCGCACAAGATTTATATAGGGCTGAATTCAGATATAATATTCCGTGATATTATACAAAATTTAATAGAGTGATCAACAGCTCTGGCAAATTTGACAAACATGAGAGACGGCCATGCACCCCCAAAATCCAGTGGGGGCATTATGGTTGGTAATAGATAGTCAATTGTTGTGGGTTACAGCTCTATGATCAAGTTTCAATTCCTCCATTATATATTGAGGCACAGGTACAGCCTTGAATAAATAAAGTATACGGTACGGAGCTTAAGAACACATTTTATCCCGCTTCAGACAAAATTGTCCAATGAAAACGAGCGATGACGGTCACATGGTCGCCGGATATTTTTCCAGCCACCGCCGTCGATTGTAATTCGGGGTGGGTAACTAGGTATCTCCCTTTACAGTAGCTCCTGTCTCAAAGCACTCGCGTCAATTACTCCTCGGGCCTCAGTCTGACAAGTATTTTTAATAAAGGTGAGCTTCAGCAGCTGTAGTTCTAAATTAGATAGCAATCATAATGTGAACAGCTCGTATTCCATTCCATTCCATCAATGCCAATGAATAGTGCAAATGAATGTGTGACTTCACATACAGTGTCTGTTCGTTTTCGTGAGCAGCAACAACAACATAGGGCCAAAGTTGTTCACAAGAAGTCCTTTATCATAGAATTTGCCTATGGACATTAGCTTGTTCAAAAAGGGTCTTCAGCGGGATAAAATCCATTACACGGTTTGACAGTGACCCAATACAGAAATATATGGTGTCAGTAAAATTTATATTGGGCGAGGCGTATAAATATTACGGACCCCATATATTTCTGTATTGGATCACTGACAAACCATGTAACTAATAATACAAGACCTGATCAAACTGACCAATGAGGGTGAGGTACATGTATGATGGCTGCGTACATTTCATTCGTTTTGGCCCAGTTAACCACCCAACTGATAGAACTATAGAACTAGAATTCTCATTTTATTTCATTTCAACCTGGCAATTAAGGTCAACTGACAAGCTTACATCATCTCAAAACCCCCATTGGACCCTGAAATTCCCTGCAGAAGAGAGACTAGCTACTCCCAGTGTTTGCGTACATGTAATCAAAGAGTTTTGTGGACAATGTCAGACTCATGGTCTACTGTGCAGTCAAAGGTATCAAGCTCATGAACGTGATTAACACAGGTGTCCATAGTGTTAGCACCATTGTTGTATGGCCGGTCTGTGACTGACAACTGATGCATGTGAAAGCCCAGGCGCGAGAGAGGAAATTAAGATGGGAGTAAATTACCTGGTAATTACCCCATTCAACACCTTATTAATGTTTAATATGCCGCCATAGGTCCCCTGTAATCGGCGTGTCAAGAAAGCCTTGGTGGACATTAATTTGGTTGCTGCATATTGGCACTGTTATGGTAGGAATGCTTTCTGAAAGTCAACAATTGTGGCTACTGAGGGAATCAATTTAATGGTAACAGGTAAACATTTTAGATGGACCAACAACGGGGCTGTCAAATCATTATTATTGCCGACACTGATGTACTTGTAGTTGAAATTTGGAGAAATTTGGAGGATTTTGCTCCTCCCCCCTCCCCCCCCCACCTCGAACTCCAACACCTCAGAATTCCTAAGAACTAACGGGTCAATTATTGAACACTTACAACACTATATTGTATCTCAATCAATTTACCAGTACCAAGAACAAAACCAGGCGGGCTAATGACTGCAATACCAGTATGTGGGGCTTACAACAGGTTCCTACTTAAATTCCACCCTGCCTCAGTCACAGTGTTTCAGGATTTTGCATTAAAAAAACATACCGTATCTTACAAATGCATGCATGAGTGTAAGGTTTTACGCTCTGAAACTGTGTGCATATTGCGCAAGTCATGACAGACGTATAGCCTGCTTGTTGGCGCAGAGGATGATCTCATATACAGGGTATATTCACAGACGACAGATCTGAGGGGTAGACAGGTCATCATGCTAAGGTCAGTGACATGAAGGTTCATGAAGGAACCACAGCTGCTGCTTTCTTATGCTATCTTTATTTAGTTTATTTCAGTAAAATATTGTTTCCTGCTGATAATATAACTGAACCATATCAGAGGAGTTCAGGGCCATATACTACACATTTCGTCTTTCACCTTTTCACCTTTCGAGATAGACCGGCCCACTCACTTTGAAAATTTGAAATCGACAATGATGGCCGTATTTGACATCCAAATTTCATTTGTCATTGAAAATGTGAACAGCTAATGAAATGCCCCGTTGTCAGTTTCTGCTCAATTCAGAGCTCTGAACATGTTAACACGTTCACATGCCATGATGAGTTTTACATGACGAGATATGGAAATTTTAAACAGGCTAAAATACTCCCCGAATAATATTTCCTATTCAGGAATAGGAATTCCTGGAGAATTCCCTCCTTTTCTCCCTTTCCCTTATTCATTTAAGAGCCTTCACTTGTGAGGAAGTATGCAACTTGTGCATGTACTAACATGATAGCAAAATAGTATAGTCTTGCAGATTCCATCATTTTCTTTCATTAATAATGAAATCTTTCCAGATAACACACATTATTAAATAGAGCTTATTATTTATTTGTTCCATTCTAGATCTGTAGAATTGTCCTATCATAAATTCCTACATCAGGCAGGCAGATTCAGAAGCTGCTGCGGCCCCACTGAAATAAATGTATGACGAATACAACAGTGACAAGTGGCGTAATATCGCCAAAAGGTCGGCCATTACTTTTGGCCACACAGAATCTCATCAAGGCTTATTACGGAAATATCATTTCTTATTCATATTCATCAAAGACCAAAAATGGCATTTTTGCCGAAAATCTGGCCCAAATTGCCCGGTCGTTAGACCGCGGCTGTAAATAATTTAACCGGGGCTCTCGGAGACAATTTGATTTTGGGACGTTATTTTCCCATTAGCGTCCCACCAACATGTCACTTCCATTATTCGTCCCAGTGCAAGGAGTCATTTGGAGGGATTTCGACGTCTCGGGCTTTATAGAACATCAAACTTTCATATACAGTTATCTAATTACTTAATGTTTTATCCGATTCTCCATGAATTTCTGATGGACTTGATCATCAAATAATTGAAATTGCCATACCAATAACGGATTCAATTGGAAGCGTGTCTAATCATAGCCCGATATTATATTACCCAAACTCGGTCCACTGGGCATAGACAATAACCCGGTAAATCAAGTGTCTAATAACTGGGGAACTTCCCGTACTCTCTGCACAGTTGCCAACTTCAACAATGCTCCACACAATTGTCTATACTGTACGGAATGACATGACCATGAAGCGAAAAGTTTTTACACATTTTTCTTGCTGCAATTTTGTCAAATGGAACTCAATATTAACGTTTTGGTTTCCAGTCCAGTGACAAACTCTTCTGCCTCGGAAGGTTAATTTAGTCCATGTACAGAGGTTTTGATAGGGCCAGAATGCCAGTCAAGAGATCTATATCAGAATGTATTATCATTTATTACTAGTTTGAATTCTGGGGTAATAATATAATGGATTTGGTCCATTGTGCATTTCTCTTCATTTATAAACTTAATTTAGCGAACTTCTTTCATCATTCTGAACAACAGGAAAGTTTTTCATCACTTCCTTGGGAGACTGGCCTTACCAAAGGTCACACAAGACAGCTATTTGTCACTTCTTAAATGAAGAGTTCCACTATTTTCATCATCTCAAACCTTGAATACGGTAATTTCCCTATTAATTCACCTTCCAAACTTAATTCGAAAACGGCCGATTTTTCCGCTGTCGTGATTTTGTCCATCCTAATAAAACGAACACGGGAGCATTTTCAATATCCGTGAAACAATAAATTCGAACACTCCCGTTTTCGCCACGGAGTTTGTGTCGATGAAAGTAAAGTGAATGTGTTACTAGAATCTCGTATAGTATATCGGCGTATGCTATTATTTGTAAGCGCAGAGAAACAACAGGGAATGGTACAATATAATCAGACTGAATTACTATTACTTACAGTCTATAAGGAATAAAATTGATTCAATTAACTCCGCAGTCCTGTAATTTTATCCTAACTTGATCGCGTTTCGCCGCAATCGGGAAAAATATATACGGTAGTCCCCGCACGTGGTCGAGTGTCTGCACACGGCCCGCTATTGAATCATTCTTCACTTTCCAGCCATTCCTATATCAAATATCTTTCTTTAAACCAGCATTCCTTTATTTGAAAAACACGGTGAATATTTTCCGAGAAGGCAGAACTGCATGCGAATGAATTATGTTTGAACGGAACATAAAAATCACCGACAACGGTGATCGACGTGACACGGTCTAAGGAAATTTTCATGGCGCTCCTTTTCTGTTGAAGTCTTTACGGTGGTTCATCGTCCCTCATTAATTCATGCCCCCTTTAACTTTTATACGTTGGTGATTAAATAGAATACATTTTATGCTAATATATTTTCAGATGAAGCCGGCTATCGATCTGACCTGGAGTCAACAATCGCATGCCGCGGTTGTAATTTCGATATTAGTGTTGTTTAGATTTTTTTTTAGAAAAATGGAATAAATCCATCCACATATGGTTCTCAGTACTGCACGGACAAAAGCATCATGATATTGAGCATATGGATATATTTTATAACTTTCCTCAACTAGATTCTCTGAAAGGCTGAATTAATTTCACTAAACCGTTGAGAAACGGGATTGTACATTTGGTAGATTTTTTCGCCATGATTCTTCGACCAGAATACAATCACAACTTACATAGATCGGTCTAATTTACCAGTTAATTGAGATGTCGATTTCTGTATATTCTCTGAAGTGGATCCGGTTATATTTACTGAGTGTATATTTATAAATTATAGAAAAGCTGCAGTCGGGCCAAATCTCAAATCAGAAAGACGATCGGATGCAGGTAAACGTGATATCCACGAACCACAGAGTCAAATGAATATGTTGATGGAACAGGCACAGCAGCCATTGTGACTTCTCATATAAAATTTTACTTGGCGGTGTTTTAGGGTCTGAGAAATATGTAATACTGAGTTTGTGATTCAGTTGAGCTTATATAACACCAAATTCAATAACTGTGACACTGGCCATAAGGCAAAACACACCTGCTTATTTAGATAATTAGATAAACTTAAAATGAAAAGTTTAACAAAATACACCTATCGTTTAATGAAACATAGACAGGAAATCACACACGTCAGTTTTCCCACAAGGGGACACAAACAAATTTCGCGATGTGAAGCGCCGACAACAATCATCTCTGCATGTGCTCTGTTTTGTTCAAATACGGTTATCATAAAGACTTACTCTTTCCAGTTTTGTTAAATATTTTATTGTGAATGAAAATATTTCTTATGAATACCCACGAACTTACCAAAATTCCAGCAATCAAAAATTCTTTGGAATTACACCGCGCATTTTTACACTAAGAATCAAAACATCGCTACTCGCTATTCCATTACTCTATATGCTAAACAAATTTGAGAAACATTTAAATGGCATTAGGTAAAGTTTCGGAGATGAGAACATAACAGTATTTAATTAATATTCAGAACGATATCATACTTCGACCTATACTTTTAGTAAACTGTTACAGTACCGGTACCGTAATAGATATTCTCATACTTGAAACAAACAAATCGAAACGTGTATTGCCGACTGACACTCCGTTCTCTTGTACAATCCGCCGTTAATTCTACATTAATTTCGTGTCATAGGTCCGGGATATTTATTCAAGTCCTGGATGTGTGTAAAATCATGCACAATGAAGACCAAAAAGTCTATGACAGTCCGCTAATCTGTCTAAAACTTCGTGATATAATCCTACATAAATTTGCCGTTGGTTCATTTTCAGGGTTCACAACAACAACGTCGACATACCGAACGACTCGAACATGGAATACTCTAATATGTGTATAGTTTTATATATATAGAATATTCATTCAATTCCATGTCAGTTAGGTTTCATAATATAGATCATAGCTAATACTGAACAAAAGGAAGGAATACGTTCAATGTTTTGGCCTACTTTTACGATGTTATTATGGACGCGAATTTACGGACGTCAGCTCAAAAATCTGCATGATCGTGCTGAACTTGTCACTCGATAAATATGCTTGACTTCCTCGAATAAAATTGGACGCCTTTATCAGGATAGAGGAGATTTTCTGACATCATACACTGCATTTTATGGAAACTATGGTGAGATCTCAAAGTTAATACACGTTAATAAATACGATCACTACGACCACGGCGAAGCGGTCCGCCATTTTGGATTCTCCATGAAAGTCGGCGCGACATTTAATTCGAACACTCGCGTTTTTCTAGAATTGGCTCAACAAATAATTCGAAAGTAGCCAATTTTTGGAGTGGTGAGTTTCATCACTACATCGCGAATTAATAGGGAAATTACCGTATTTCAATTACTTAGTGAGTGTATGGATGAAGCTCAAATCTAAATCATCTCATTACAATGTAATCCAAATAACTTGAGAAAAAATAAGTTACATTTATGGAAAATGTGACTTACAATTACTTCCCAGAAGGGAGCTGGTTATACTTTCTGATCACTCAGGCTGTGCAATAATCTGTAATGTTTTCACAAATTCAGAAAGCCCCATATAAAGAACATTAAACTAAAGAAGCATTTCTATATCCGAGAAAAAAAAAGTCTTAATAATCACCTGGATCTTCCACCATTTGCAAACGTTGGTCTCGTTTTGGTCTTTCTTCTTGTAGATTCTTTGAACAATTAATCTGTATGCTGGAAAGCTGGCTTTAATAATGACCAATAGAAACCATTATTCCAATCAAACTTGATCTGTAACGTTCAGCAACAACACCAATCCCTTCTTGTTCAGATGATTTTTCAGTACAAGCAACAATATTCAGTACCCAGACTCACTGCTGCGGGTACATTCAGTACCTCAGTTTTACCCAGTACTGTTTATACTGGGAGTGACAATAGCCAGTATTTCTCAATACATGTCAGCCTATAGGTTCATTCAGTTACATTGTTCCAGCTCGCTGATTCCTTACTTGACAGTACACTTGATAAGAACCAATCAGAGATAGAACAATTCATGTAAACTATAGTTCAGAATGCGAAATGCTCAGCGAGTTCATATGGTCCAGGTAAAACACCACAGCAATAGGCCTACTATATAGCGTGTTATCTCAGACGCCCAAACGATCCGCCAGTCCAACTCTAAATAAGGCGTCCAGGTCAATTACACTGGAGGTTAATATTGATGTTCTAAGAGAGGAAATTAACTCAAAACTACATTAGCTCGGCTGAATCGCGTCCTTGTCTGTTCGCAATTAAAAAAAAAACTTAATTCCTTGCCTTTACATGTATCCCCCCACACTGGCGGAGAAAAACTGTCCATCCAGTGTGCTCGGTTCCTTAGTCCGGAGAAAAGCAATGTAGTTCCATGTTGACAGAACTTGACTAAATCGCCTGGTTGGCGGCGCAATTTACTCAGCGAAATTGATAACCTGACTTAATCTTAATCTGCTCTTATTTTCCCAGTAATGCCACTCACCCCATCTTTGATCAAGGGGATTTAATTATAATAATCAATGCAATGAAAAACTAATGAAATTACATTTAATCACTCTTATGGACTGTGTATAAATGCAATAAGACATGGAAAATGGGAGAAATTAAAGGAAATTAATTCTGTTTGCCTATTTCCTCTTTCGGCCAAATCTGTCTGTACTGGCTTTTGTCAGAAGAAAAGAGGCTGATATATATCATTCCTGCCTTTCCATGACACTAATGGAAAAGCACCAGAAGCGAACTTGGGAAAAATTTAAATTGCTCCCAGCACCGGGGCTTTGTGTCCTGCAAGAGCTAATTTCTACAGGATTACTTCGTACACGGCCCTATTTTTGAAGAAAATTACCCAAAATGAAATTGGGAAATTAAGTTTGCCTTTCAGCTTGTGTAGACATGTGGCCCGGTGATGGGCAAAGGGATGAAGCCGGGATGTCTGCCTGGCAGAGTCTCTCGTCGAATGGGACCTTACTTTAAACATCACCCAACCAACTTGTAACCAGATGAAGATTGGAATTGAAAAGAAAACTCAACTAGCGCAGGAGTAATCTTCTAGGACTCCACATCAATTGCACTCCTTCGAATTAATTCCACCACTAGGCATATGCACTGGTTAGAGAATACGACTGTGGATTTGGTTGACGGTACCGTCGGGTTCGGTGTGGACTTCAGTTAACTTAATGCATGTACATCTACAGAATGGGACAAATTTTTTTTTGAATTTTGAAGATTTAATATATATGAGAGAGCTATTTCCAGAACATAAGCTGGAGATAAGTGTAAAAAGAAAAAAAAAATTGAACAGGGAAATTGTTTGAAGTAGTTCAGGGCAGCAAACTGAAGTTCATATATTCAATGGACATGTTAACTGCTCTATGCTGTCCTCTTTTCTTGTTGCAAGCACTTAAAAGTATTAAAACATGGGGAAATAGGCAAATGAAGATGGTGTGTGCCATAGATGAATAAAGTGTAATCATCGAGTTATTAGATTAGCATGTTTCATTTAGTAAAAGCAGCAGTGTCAGCGTCATGACATTTTGCCAATATCCTGCGGACTACAATCTCTCCATTATGACAAGCAGCTGTATTAAGTGGCTATTTCAATAAGACAACAATCGGCAATAATCAAGCCCACATGAATCACTGCCGAGCTCTATAGCCCATACAAACCTCCACCCTGCCCCCATTCTCTATGCCGTCAGATGGTAAAACTTCGATCCTGAATGTTCTGTGTGATAATGATTATGAGAGACATTCAGAACTACATACACAACTTCGTGTTCACTCCCAATGATGATTGCTTCTCAGAAGTTAAGGTCATTAATTCTGATATGTGTGTGTGCATGTGTCTGTCTGTCACGTCCACCCAACTTTCAGATATCTCATATCGGAGTTCTTGTTTTTCTATTAATTTTTTGTTTTTTTTCAAGAAGTTTTGAGGATTTAGTTGAATGCTTGTTAGGGTATTGAAAGAAAGTGTATTGTCAAATTCAACATGCTTTACCAGGAGCATCTAAAGAATAATGCCATAAGAATCTCAGGCTTTGCGTTACAGGAATCCAGAAAGAGTCTGCAATTTCTTCCTGCGAAAATGCAAATCTATGAATTTCCGACAGATTGAAAAAACTTGATGGAAATCCATTGGATTCCTTTGGTTCATTTTGCGTAATTTACAGAAATCGGGAATCAGATTCGCATTCAGTCAAGCCCTGAATCTTGACAATTAATTACAGTTAATTAAAAGACAATATCCAACAATTTCACAACCATTTATCAGGGTTTATGACTTTCAGGAGGATCAGAACTTTTCGTACACCCTGGGAAAAACCTAAATAACTAATAGCATCTCCATTCTCTGCAGCCATCACGGATGTATTTGCTAGGTAATTAGATGATAAAAAGAGAGAATTCCAAATGACATCACAAATTTTGCTCCGTGATTCATGCTAAGACCAGGATGATGTAGTCAGGGAAGAGACAATTACAGAATATTACATATTCATAGGCTTTGAGGAAATCTGATCAAGCATAGAATGTTGACACTGAGCCATAAACTCTTGAGGAACATTTCCAATTTGGAAACTGGAGACAATAAGAGATTGTTTCCATAATAATATGGCAGGCCGAAGATAGCATCTGGATTCTCTCACCTGGGTTCTTTAGGAGGCTGTTATTGTTGGTCGCGTCGAACTACACCTCATTTCACCACATGAAGCACCTGTCTGCTATAAATTATGGTGACTCCATAGTTTGATTAAACGAGTTAAGAAATCCTTTTTCTTATTATGATTGAACGCATTCCTGATTATCCCAATGAACAGTGAAACGGGATTAAACACCGCCAAAGCCTTTCTAAATTATGGTGGCTAATTACCCACAGGATGTGCACAACAGAAAGGGTCGTATAGCACCGAAGGCCCACGTGGTTATCCCCTTCTCCCGACCCGTGGAAAATGAGTGTACAATCAGTGGACTCGTGTAGATTAACACTAATCAAAAGTCAAAGAGCTGGACTTGTCACAGAAAATTGCCCCATGAATTTCCAGCCATTTTCCATCATTTTTCCCCCTGACTGACTCCCTGGTCATTTGCTTGAAGCCTTTATTGGGCACAGTAAGGAGGCCGAAAGGAAATGTAAGCGGGAGGACATTAAAGTCACCCTCAAACCCCTGATCAGGACATGTGGCACAAATGGCTTGCCTATTTACCCTTCATTAAAGATGATCAATCCCTAGATGTTTGGGACAATGTCCTGACTGTAGCTTATTATATGAATCCAGGCAGGAAATATCCATGGCGGCACACGCAACCCCCAAAAAAAAAAAAAAATCAAAATAATGCAATACGGAAAACCTGAAGGGGAGTCCAATACAAAAATATGATCATTACCACATAAAACGGTGAACATTCTCCACCTCATTCCAGGAATTGTCTTTCATCTTCGGGGATGTCAAAGTTTGAAGAGCAGCATAAGGCAGCTAAATTGAGCTCAGCTAACAACTGTGTACAGCGAGTACAGATTAACACATGAAAATACTAGACATCAAGAGAAACAAACGGGTCTCTGCAGTGGGCAAATTACCTGTAATTGTTCTCATTATATGCCAATTGTTCCCTTTTATCTCGGAGAATGCTGCATGGAAGTATCACGCTTTAAGGTGAAGCCAGACACGTGTGGACATGTATACCGGTAAACGATGGCGGGGGCTAGAAAAAGATTGAGATCGAAATCAAGGGAGGCAGGTACACGATATATCGTGCCGGATATAACCAGACTATTTCGTTTTTTTCCAGTCCTATTTCATTTTTTTTCTCATCAGGAGCTGATTTCTCCCCCAGCTTATTACAGCCAAGTAGGATCAAATCACTGGCATCTGTCTCAATTACTATACAAAACTTCCGTGGCAAAAGGGTAGCAATTGCACCAATCAGGCGGGATGTAGCAGCGGGGCTCTGTCCCAGTGGCTTTCTCTTTGCTCTGGCTAATTTCTCCTTATTTTATGTCCCCAACATGGCTGGAGGCAGTTCATTTTCAGACAATTACCACTGACTCTGTGGGGAATTTAGAAAACTTGCCCACAATCAGTCATTTGATAAGGCATTCACACAGAATCTTCTTCAAAACTGGCATCCACGACCACGACCGTCAACCTTTAGCAAGACCATGGAACACATGGAAAATTGAACGAGGTCAAAAATACATCTACAGAAGTATAGTTATCTTTACACTTGTCCCTCACTATAACATGGTTCATTATAAAGTGGGTTTCAGTATAGCGCAGTCACAGTTATGTCCCCTAATAAATGTATGCTGATCAATATGAAGACTCACTGCAGTGTGACTCTCATATAGTGGGGTCAAAATTTTGTCCCCCAACTTGCCTGGTTATAATGAGGGGCAAGTGAAGTGTGTACAACCATTGAAGATGCTTTCAATTTGTTATCAGTAGCAGTATTTATTGTGAATGTTTGTTTCAAATTTCGAAGGTTAAATGATTTGGCTTTATCGACTGAACCACAAAAAAAGCTCTCTTCAAAAGTGAATAGAAGACTTCAGTGTGATTCAAAAGCAGATTCAAGATGCAATATGTATGCAGGTATCAGAATTATGATTCTTAGAATCAGAAATCTCCGTTATGAATGTACATGTAATTTGGCATATCAGCCTAGCAAAACGCTACTATACCCTCTACCAGTAGCATAAGTTTTCATGTGTATCAACAACATATTTTAGAGTTGACAAATTAACTGCTATGAGCAACCAACTTTTATCACTCTAATACTCAAAATCAGATGAAAATCTTATTATTTTGACCCCAGTGATGAAACATATTCGGAAAAAAAACCTCCACTTATTTCTTGTATTATCCATACATGTTTACACTTTCACAAAATTTGGGGATTTTCCCATGATTCATGCATGATGACTAAATACAGTCAGCATTCAAGTTTTCTGTCATTTTCAAATTTAGATTGGGGGGGAAATTTGGATGTCTACCATCATATTTTGATTTACACCAGCAGTCTCCGATTACTGGCTCGATACAATCGCTGCTGATGAAGCGTCCAATTTGAGACCTTACATGTACATGTAGCTGGGATATATATGTATCAGCGTGTTGTCGGGCAGGTTGTGAAGTAGAAAATTACACAAACTTAATTAATTACAGGACACAATGGCAGAGATTAATCCTATCAGACTATATCGCTGAGCACATGCACAGTTGACTCATAGCTCACCTACATGGAGGAAACGATACAACATTGTATTGGTACAATCAAACAGCCAGATACATGCAGGAGCATATATAAGACCAAATTCATACCGTTAACCGGTACTCAAATTCAAGAAAATGACAGAAAACCCGCAAATTACAGATTTTGTATTTTAACATATTGTTAAAATCTACATTCTTTTGCAAGTTTAGGGCTTAAAAGTCTTAAAACCTTTCTTATTTCAAGGGTTTCTTTATAATTTTGTGCCTATTCATTTTGTTATAATATATACAATATTTTAAACTTTTTATCCCAAATTTGAAGGTGCTGTCAGTACCCAAATTTAACATAGCCTGTATATACAGTTTAACCACCATGTACATTTTGGGCAACAATCAGCTGAAGTCCTGGGAGGGAGTCGGGAGATTAGAGGGGGGCATGGTGGAGATGCAAGGATTGTGACAGGACCCTCAAAAGTGAAGGGAAGGGAATATATAATACCATTCGATCTGTCCCTAAACTCCTCAGTTACAGTAACTTGTGCAAGGTTGTTCAAGTTGATAAATTCTGTGCATACATTCCAGTACACAGAGTTTTGGACTAATAAAATGGTTAATGAAGTTTGATTGAATTTCTTTCTGATGAAAATGAAAACCCGAGGGGTTGAAGTCCCCTGATGGTGAAGCAATTGATTTGGCTTGGAACCGTAACGTTTACGTACATACCGTAAAGCTATCCACAATTACCAAGTTTGTTCTAACCAGGTTTTCAAAAGTTATTGTCTGGAAATGAAATGTTAACTTGGCCCACAGACAGGTGGCATCACCTACAGGTGGATTGGCATGAAAAACTATCCCAAGCGAGATCTTGAGGCAAGGGACCCACATACCAAATTTGGAAAGAATGCATTCAGGTTTTCAAAAGTTATTGTATGGAAACAAAATTTTAAATTTTGCCCCAGGTGGCATCACCCATAAGTGGATTGGCATGAAGAACAATCACAATTGAGATGCTGAGGCGAGATATGCACATACCAAATTTGAAAAGAATCCGTTCGGTTTTTCAGAAGTTATTGTCCGGAAACAAAGTTTTACCTTGGTCCCCAGGTGGCATCACCTATAGGCAGATCGGCTTGTAAAACTATCCCAAAGCGAGATCTTGGGGCGAGGCACCCACATACCAAATTTGAAAAGAATCCATTCGGTTTTTCAAAAGTTATTGTCTGGAAACAAAGACGGATGGATGGACGGACAGGCCCCAATACTAGTCCCTTTTAGACCTTTGGGCATCGGGGGACAATCAAAAAAGATGAAGGATTTCATAATTGACGGATACATTTGTTCACAGACAAAATTTAATGGGATTCAAATATTCTCGCAAATTGATGGGAAACCAATATGGGAAATTAATATTCTGATAAAATATTTGATAAAATCATGGGAATTCAGGCCCGTAGCCAAAGAGGATTCATCTCCTTTTGAATATTTTTTAAATAATTTTTCCATACAAATGTCCTTTTTATATACAAGAGAACCTCACTAAGTGCCCTTTTCTCTTACAGCAAACCCCCTGATGTACAATCTTGATGCGAAAGCAAACCAGCCCTTAAGATATCTTGGCTATGGGTCTGGAATCCAATTACATTTTGACAACATTCGACTCGAGTTCTGGGTGTGACCTCGGAGGGGATTGAGAAGGGGGTGAGGGAGGCGGCAGAGATAGATGAAGCTTGCAGGATTGTGACTGACAAGAGCCTCGGAAGTGAATCCAATTGAATTCCATGATTTCAATTTCTGGGAATCTGATGGGAATCAGAATCTCAGATTTTCATGAAAAAAAGCCTTGTGAGAGCACCAAACAAGCCCTACGATAGCACAAAACAAGCACTGTGATAGCATGAAACGAACCCTGGGACAGCCCAAAACAAGCCGTGATACTGGCACAAAAGAATGTATTTGATTCCACAATTTGATAGGTTTAGAGGAAGAAAATCACAGATATGACAAATGTATATTTCATAACTGCCAGAAAAGATATTGGTAAAAACATAAAAAGTTTTTCTTATCATTATCAGGAATTGAGTGAAACCCAACTTGAAGGAAAAATAGCAAGAGGCAAATATAAGAGTAAAATCCGGTACTACTCCTAGAATCTAATTCCTTATTATATTAGTACAACTACCCAAGTACATGTACATGTATCTGTACCCTTCTAGTTGATTCCACCCTAAGTTTCTAAACATGCTGAAACAGTTTCTATCAGTTCTCAAATGTCTGTAACAAACACTACAGATTGTACTAAAGTCAGCTTGCCAGCTTGTCTCTATCTGATATGGACACAACAGCTCTCTCTCTCCCTGATCTCAAGGGAAACACGGATCAGGTCACCTGCCGAGGACAGTGCAAAATAGTAGAAATATCTCGACATTCAACATGTGTCATGTATATTAATTCTGAGTGAGTGATTAACCTGGGAAACATGAATTCCTTAACAAGGTGTACGTTAATTTATGGTATAAGAGAAGTAAAACACCACCTACCCTGGTGTTCTCCGTCTTTGAGGGTGGATTCTGTCGTCATGGTGGTACAGTGGTTCGTGGTCCTCGGAACTAGCCGGCTAAGTGAGGAAGTCTGGCGATGACAAAAGCCTTCACTATACCAACTTAATCGCTCATTTCAAATTAAGCCAACTAGCGGAGCCCAGCAGCCAATGCTGCATGGCCTTATAACATGGGCTAGTCGGCTCATATTTTATGAAATAAGAGAAATGAAAGTACTATAAATGATTGATCAAGCTCTAATTGTTGTAATCCTAACATATGGGTGCCCTGCACAATCCCCGCAGCTCAAACATGCAATTAATACGATATTGTACAGAGTGATGGGGAAAAAAAGAACTGAAATACTCCTTGGTGCAGTCCATTTTTTTTTGGTCTAGGGGGGAAATCAGAAAGAACATGTTCATGTTTAAAATGTATCTCAAAGGAGAGAAGAGACAACTATCGGAATTGAAAGCAGCCAATCAGCCGGCCTGGAGAATTAGTGAATCACAAAGCATCGATGGCCAGTGAACAGCCCTCGTACTGCGATTGATGTTTTGTCAAGCCTTGTTAACTAAGTTGAGTTGCCATGAGCATGTTGGGCCACAAGAGAAATCCTCTCTAAAGCTGAGAGAGGCTTACTTGAATGTCATCTTCATATCTACCAATGAATCTCCAGTTTAAGGTCTTCTTCCTAATCTATATTCTTTTCGGAATAGGAAGGGAGCGAGGAAGAAAATTTCCATAGATTGAACACCATTTGATAGTTAGCATGGGATACATGTAGATTCCCTTTTACACTCCCAGTCTCTCAATACAGAGGGGCGAGCTGTTAACACTTGTTCAGTTGTACGAAATTGCTCGGTGACCAAATGCATCACACCGCATCACTCGTTCTTTTGACAGATGCGAGAATCACGGCTTTCGGCACAATTTTCGTTTTCAATCTAGTCTCATGATGATTAGAAAATATGGCGGGATTCAGCCTTGAAGAATGATGGTCAATATGCTCGGAGTAATTTGACGGCGTTCAATGTAACCCCATCAGTAGAACGTACTTCAGACGTGGTCGGAGTGTATATTAAAGAGTTTGCCTTCATTTCTGGGAGGTGGTATTAGCTTGATTTGGACTGTTCTCACTTCATCTCCGGCACATCGTTCCCATTAACTCGCACATTTGGTAATCCAATTCCAACAGTCTTGTCACTTATTAATAAAGGCGCATGTGAGAGGCAGTAGATCCCTGGTGGAAACCAAGGGAGATTAGATCAAGAAATTCCTGCCCACCAGTTGGGGACTGGACACCTTGCCAGGGGCCTTAATGTTCTATAATGTTCTATGTCCTATTATACATGTATTACCCCTGTGACTTGCAAGTCTTGATGCTTTACTCGAGTTTCCTTACGATCAGGTGTACAGGCAGTTGAACAGTACTGCATGCGACACCTGAGGCACGGCTAATTAGAAAATATTACACGACTTCTCACGTCACATACATGACTGTAGAAATCCTACTTTTCTTGGAATTTATCATCTTGAAAATGACTACCTGAAGATGATCACATGAGTCCGTCAAAATATCTGAAATCTTTGGAATCCTGCAGAAATTGTTAACCCCAGTCCTTTGTGACAACAGAAAATCTGTTGAAGTCTATTCATCGTAGTCATGTTATCAAACATGTAGCTCATTTATGGTGCATTAAGTCGAAGAAAGCATGGTTCTACACGAGCGAACCTACAAGACATTTAGTACATACCTTTGAAATCAGTGGAACCGATGACCAGCACAGGAAAAAAAGAGTTCATCGAAAGTTCATCGACTGATTCTTGATGTACATGTATTTAATGTGCAGAATAAGTTTCATATTTTGATCAACAAATGGTATTAGTATTAAATAGCTGAATGATATGAGAGATACGCATAATGGCCATCAAAGTTTCTGACCATTTGGGTCCACCCTCGTCACCAGCCAATCGGAATTAGGCCATTCATTGGAAGCCTATACACATGCATTAATTAAGTTTTCAAAGTTTCATACAGAAAACTTCAATGGTATAAGATACAGATCATTAAAGTTTTTGCATAAATTAAAGGTACATGTAGCTGCAAAGGTTTTCGCCTAACCAGAGAAAGCGGGGCGGTCATTTGTTGACAAGTTCTTGATGTATTGACGCTTTATAGGCCAACATGTACTATGATTCATGATGAACAGCTGCCTGGTACAAGAGATACACAAGAATAATGATTTTGAATAAATTAAAGATGGCCACAAAAGTTTCTGCCCATTCAGGTCCAGTTTCAATAGGCTTCTGGGTCATGATCAATATGAATGTGTGATGCAAGTTTTGTGTACCTAGGCAAAGTCATTCTTAACTCATTCAGTACTGCAGCTTATCCTAGCTGTCAGCCCCAGATAGTTTTCTTGGCCTGAACCCCACTGCTTCCAGCTCCGGGCAGTCAGTAAAGTCGAATAATTATCTCCAAAACAGAAGGCATTCATGTGTTTTTGTCTGCATTTCAGTAAACTCACCGACATGTTCGTAATTTGCAAAATGATACTGCCAATGGCAATCGTCGGATGTTTCGATGAACAACAACAACAACGTAAAAAATAAAAAACACAAACCTACGTGATTTCCGAAGATTGTGAGCAGATATTTCTTTGATTACAATGCCCAGAAATAACCGATGAATACTCATTTATTCGTGGACATTTGTCAGAATAAATGCAGCTTCCAGATGAGAGACTTCGCTAAACTGCGAAGAGTTTCAGGGGTTTTTTTTCGGTCATATTTGAAGGCGTGTATCTCCGCTTTCCAGCGGCTGTTTTTCATGATCTAGGTCACGTTGGAAAGGTGATTCCCTAGGCTTTCCCAATCTCGTCATAGTTACAATGGATGGCTAATATTACGGAAGCTACGATTGGATATAAATAGATGAATCTGATATTTGCGCCAATGAACCACGTCGACACTTCAGCGCTTGGTTGGTTGTTGTTAGGCACGTGACTAAAACGAAGGCACGCGATTGATCAATTCGACATTACAATCGTTTCAAGCATGGCGCGAGATGAAAATGGCCAATCTTTACCGACACATGTGTTGGAAAAATGTGGAAATAAAGTTTACGGAGTGGATCTGATGGATTTCATCTTCATGGAACGATTAGATGGTCTCTTGGACACATTATACTTCAGCAATAGAGAGATTTGAACGGGATTACTGAGTGAATTTACATTCTGCAGCAACATTTACGCACACGGTAACATTTTTTGTAGTTCCACATTTCCCCCATTATTTGTTCGTTTCCCTCTCGATCTTGTTTTATTTGTTTGTCAGAATGAAAACGTTCTTTGATAATCCGAATGTTGAAGGTTTAGGCTTTTCAAAAATATATACATTTGTGCAAGTTTTACTTGAGGTGCTCGCGTAAAATGCTACATAATAAGTACATTGCAGACGGAGTGGGGTTTTATTTGACGGTGAAGCAGCGATGTCGCCTTTTGGCGTCATTGGGGTTGGGGAGGCTCTAAGAAATTACGCCAAAAGTCGTCAACGGGGTTGAGACAGGGAATTATTTTGTCGCCTTCTGGCGTCATTGGTACCGAATGAGTTAAGATATGATGGTAACGACAAAGGTGTGACAAACAGACAATGATTTTGCATAGATTTAAAGATGGCTGCCAAACTTTCCTCCAAAGACAGGCAAGAGGGTCCAGTTTCAACAGGTTCTTGGGTCATGACCATATACATGTGTGAAGCAAGTCAGGTGTGCCTATAGGCAGTCTTCTGCAGATATGATCGTAACGATTAAGGTTTGACTGACAGACAGCCGGCCGCAATACCCTATGGCCAAAATGGCAGAGGGATAAAAAAACTCTTTTACATATAGGTAAAGTCAAACCTCATTATGACGACCACATTTGTCTCAGGTAAATGTATCGTTAGAATGAATTTGCTGTTATAACAAATAGATAATGTACATATCAAGATGCAATAGTTCCCCAGCAACTTTGCCATTATAATGAATGTTCTGTTATAACAAATGTCATTATAAAGACGGTCCGCTGTAGTTAAATATTGTACATCTGGAATGGCAAAACATTAAAAAACACCTGCATAATATTGAGTTTAACATAAATTTAAATTCATGTAAATTTTTCCATGCACTTTGGGTATGATCATGGATGAGGCAAAGTTAATACACTTGATGAATTTGGAAGCTACATATTTTCAAGAAGTTATTCGATCGATACTTGGTGTATGAACGCATTGTCCAAGCTTTTGTGTACATAGCTGAAAAGCCCTGGGTCTAGACACATTGTTGTTCTCAGACTTGGCTATTGTATGAATTGTCATGTGATCATTACATGAAGTATGGACCATGCTGATAATCATGACTGATCAAGTCTGGCACTAATTAGCGTTGTGCTGCCACTGCCTGGTTGAACTTCTCAGCATGTTCTAAATGAACAGTCACAATTGGCAACGAATAAGAATGCTGCTGGCATTTAAATTCTTGGAAATGACTCCGGATTTCATTTTTCATCAGGTATTGATCAGTGATTGAAGCTCAAGTTCAACATGGTCAATCCACAACTATTGTGAGAAAAATGG
>JAVTVY010022337.1:0-96063 GCA_036873755.1 Hanleya hanleyi
GACACTCAAAATATAACTTATGTCGTCACAGAGCCCATGGGTATTTTTGAAGGCCATTAACTCAACCTCGGGATCTCAACAGTCAATCCCGCCCAAACATTCTTGGCTGGCGCTGTGTATGCACAAATGACTGCCCAAATGATCACCATCGTCTACCATTCCTGAATTCATGACTGAATTGTCATAGAATGATGAAGTGTCCATGTTGGAGACGAAGGAAAACTCATCACGATGCATATGACCGGTGTGAAAGAGATCCATTTGTTAGTTCGCTATTTCTCTGGACAACGTTATACCAATGTAGTTTAAAGCACATACACTGATAAATTGTACTGTCCGTCACCAAGTTTTATATCTACATTGAGATATTCTGGTCAAGATGCTGTCAGAATCGAACAGAAATTGTATTCATTCAAATCGTCAAATGCACACGTCATCTGTTATTACTACTAACTCAGGATTAAAGGATCAACTCCGGATTAAAAGGAACATCTCATCAGCTCAGTGACCAAATTCATTATTTAACAAATAGAAGACAAAGATTTATATGATTGATCTGATTGATATCACTAGGTGTCATCAAGTTTGAAATGCGAGGATTCAACTTGTTCCAATTAACATACACAAAGGAGATCATAATTTATGATGTATTGAACTATCAACCCTATCTGGCCTGTCTTACGTCTATACGATAATAGAAAAACGCAACAGAAAGATTTGTGAAGTCGAATATAAAACAAACAAATATTTATTTACAATACTAAAATCATATACAAATTAAGTTAGGTCAATATAGCAAACAAAGGTTAAATAAAATCTTACTGTTCAATGTTATACCGGTGTATCTCTCGAAGTTCGTACCAACGTACAAATCTCTATACAGTTCGTGACGTGTAGAAATCGCGTTCCTGTATTTCCACAGTCAATAACGCTCAGCTGTTGTCCAGTTTCCTTCAGTTCAATCACGTAGATAATACACAGCGGTCAAACACACAAGAGTAATCCAACAGGAATATAATCTAGCAGTCAAAATAATCTCAGTCAATAATCTCCGGTAACGTTAATCTCCAGTTATGCGCCCAATTGAAACCGTTCGAATCTCCTCCTCGATCACTAAACTTCAAGCAATTTATACTTTATCGGGAATTCGAGATTATTCTATCAGATCAAGAAACTTCCATCGGCACAACAATGACGTAAGATTCAACCCAGATACGATTACAACAACTACGAGAAAGTTCGACATATTTAACCCAGATAAACAAGTGCTTTACCGTATCATTCCAGAAACTTCAAGAATGTTTAATATTGAATACAATGAAGATCTATATGTATAGATGGCGCTCCGCAAAGGTCATACGGGGCTTCCGATGCATGTCCAGATGGCGCTATGCACAAACCCCTCAGGGTCATACGGGTTGTACGCAAAGCAGCCATTAGCAATCACAGAATCTTCTAGAAAACACTAGACGGATAACTCACATAATTCACTTACGATAAATCGGTCACGATTACGAGAAAATTCTATAAATACAACAGAACGTAAACATGTTTACCTCAGGTCTATCATTCTCGAAATATTCTCAGTGTCTAACCGGGTGACAGTTAGATATCCCGCTCAGTTAGTTGTCAACGGTCAAGTTGTACGGGACATCTTTCCAGATTGGTGGGAGGTTATGCGAGGAAGCAGGGCCGTTACCGATCAGGATTCTCGCCGCGGCAGTGATATGGCTCAGCCAGGCGAACTTTTCTCAAGGCCTCTGAACGACCGTAGCATGACAGCTGATGGCGGTACATGTTCAACGGTGAACTCTAAAAATTACGATACGCGTCAGAGCCCAAAGTCTACCATGCCAGTCCTCACACAAACCAATCAAATTCAGATGGACCCGGAAGAGACTTTATCCGCCGATGAAAACGGTATGGATCACGATGGACCAGAAATTTCGACCATGTTTCCAACTGCACCAGAGGGGGCTGTAAATGGCCGTGCTGAAGAAATTTCGCCCAGGCACACAGTATATAAGTCTGGAGAAACGGGTAGTGGGGCAACGGAAACTGCCGACAGCGGCTCGATGACAGGCGTGCCGGGTGAGACAGAGCCTGCAAATGTAACCGGTATTGTCCCACCGGTCGCTGAGGAAACGGGCGAGCCGGGCTAGGTCATGTGGGAGGAAGTTTCGCTTCGTTTCTGCCTTCTAAATGTTCAAGGACTTGTGTCCAAATCAGTAAATAAGCTTTATTCTCCTGAACTGATCGACATTTTTTCATCACATGATATTGTTATGTTGACGGAAACATGGACTAACCTTTACCATGATTTAGAGGTGCCAGGTTTTGACTATTTTGACTTGCACCGATTGGAGAAAAAACAATCTGCAAAGCGCGATTCCGGTGGATTCATTATTTATGTTCGCTCCCGGTTTGTAAATGATCATACCCTGGTTAAAAAAGATAATGATGATATAATCTGGATTAAGTTGGATTCGTCTGTGTGCGAAATGAAGTATGATATTTATCTGTGTCTATGCTATGTGTTACCAGAAGGCTCCGCAAGACAATCGTTTGTTCAATTAAGTGTGTTTGACAGAATTGCGGACATGATGTCGCAATTAACATCAATCCCTGACAGAAAATTTATGATTTGTGGTGATATGAACGCTAGAACGAAGGAACTAGCGGATTATGTTACTGAAGTTCCGAATATTCACGTACCATTACCGGAATTTGTATATGATCTTTTAGTAAAGAAAATTGAAGTGAAACCACAGAAAAATCAACAAAAATGGGAGGAAGAATTGGACACGACTGATCTGGACTGGCCTTCTTTTTACAGTAATATTTACAGTACAACAGTGGAAACCAAGTTACAATACTTCCAGTTCCAAATATTACATAGGATCCTTATAACAAATTATCTATTAAAATTGTGGGGTAAAACAGATTCGGACAGCTGCTCCTTTTGCAATCAAGATATAGAAAGTATTATACATCTCTTCTATAATTGTAAATATTCAAAAGATATTTGGAGTCAATTATATTTATGGGCAAAAGATCTCGGAATTCAAATGCAGAAACCTTCGGGGTCCCAAATGATCTTAGGTAATAAAGAGACGGTTCTAATCAATCATGTTATTTTATTATTTAAAAAATACATAGTAATACTAAACCCTCGTTTGATGGCGCCCCGAAATTCCTGTTAAAAACGAGGGATATTGAATGCTACTTGGCCAAGAGAAATAAGAAACAGAACTCTTTTGAGAATAAGTGGGGTCCTCTGGCGTTCTACAGTCGTTAAACTAAATGCATGTTATGAAATTCACAGATTTGAAAAAATAACAATTTTTTTTTACAGTAAATGGAGTCAGGACTTGTTAGAAAAATTGAAAAAAGATTTATTTATCGAAGAAATATGTATATTATTATACTGGTTTGTATTTGTTCCTTGTTGATTTCAAATATGTCTATTAGTCTTTTACGGGTGGCGGGGGGGGCCATACCAAGTCATTCGGGCGTTAACTGTTATACTGTTTTCCCGCACAAAGACAATTATTATATGTGTAAATATGTATGCGTTTTACTGTCGATATATGTGAACTGAGGAAACGGGGAAGCAGTATACAGGTACGCGAGGTGTTTTTCTTTTCTTTCTTCTTACTATTATTGTTATTATTATTATCATTGTTATTAATATTGTTCATTAATTTTTTTGAGTACATATTGAGATAAATGAATGAAAACCCAAACCTCGTGGTCACGTGGGCACAGTAGGGTAATTATGTCAAACCGTGACCAGCTGATGAATAATAAATGCCCAGTGGCACGTCCAGGGCTTAGAATAAAAAAAAAAACTAAAAAAAAACTGGCCAATATGCTGTAATAAAACAGTGTTTCCAAAAACCTTAAATATCTTCGCGATTTTTCAGACGAGGTATGAAATGCTAGTCCGTACTTTCTTAACTGACAGTATTTGTTCGACTATAGACCTGGCATATTCCTTCCGAAAGATATTATCTTGCCGCACGATTCATATGATAGGAGAGTTGATTCATATTCCGTAAACTGGTGTGTTTTCGGACGGATTTGAAGGTTTTTCTCATCCACACATTTCATTTTTCTACATAATGGGATCCTATCTGGCACAGATATTAAATGACGTTCCACGCATAAGCAATATTTATGCGAAGTCGGGCGAAAAAATGCCTTCTGTGAGGCGTATTCGGACACCCGGGTGTAAAGTAAAACCGCTAGAGTCGTTTTCCACTCATTTCGTGGGATTTCATGATCAAGGCGTAAATTCGAAATATGGGCCAAAGGAAAATAACTCTTGGTATCAGAGAATGTTACAATCGGCTTTAATTTGATATGTGGCTTCACGATTTAGTAGAACATTGTGGGGGTTTTTCGAGCATAACCAGCTGATATCGACATTTTCTATGTAATAAATGAGAACGGGCACCACGGAATTATCTTTATCGGTTATTTTTAGCGTGTCCGAATTCACCCCTATTCTCAGAAGAATTCCAGCCAAAGGTATTGAAAATTTCTCGAAAAAAAAAAAACGTTCTTGTATTTATTTTATTTTTTGGCTCCATTATTTCGCTATTTATTGTTTTTCGGAAAATAACCACTAACATATGGCCAAAGCTTAGAACTTTCGTAACCATGCAGTAGATTTTTTGCAAAATTTGAAAAAAACCTCTGGTGGCTAAGATGATCATTTCGATGTTGTATGATAGCCTACCTGTGAGAAAAGAAAATAATGAAAGAAAAAACAAAGTTTGCTTGATAATAAATGTAAAAAAAAAATGAACTTTTGTACTTTACTTGGTCCTTTGTCCGAATTCACCCCGCTCTGCGAATACACCCCAGTTTACGGTTCTTGAATAAAATGTGTTACACCTTTACATATACTTAGATATAGCTGGGGAAAGAAGAGAAATATTGTTCATCGCTTTCACGGAAATAACCCTAAAACTGCAATGTTGTTGAATAAAGGACACATAAATTTGTTGATAAATTTGATATCTCAAAAACATAAATGTATGGACAAACAGGATCTGAGACCTCAATATTATAGAGACGGTCTCTAGCACTATTTCTTCACTTTTAAACATCGCTACAAGTTATATGCTATGTATCGCATACATTTAATAAGTGTTAGAACGTATCACAATTGAATTATTTCACTGCAGAGAATTATCTTCGAAAGACAATACAAGGCCACTGTCGACGAAACGGTCATGCCTTGAAGCAGATCTGTCGTGTAGTTGTCTTGGCGGTTTTAGTGGGGCAACTGAGGTTTCCAAGTCCCGGACATTGGTATGGTGTGAATGGTAATTCTCCGTTATAAAAGGGTTCATGATATGATCGGGGATCATTGAGACATTGGAATCTGAAATATCTCGCAATTTGGCCTTTGGGATGAACGATGACGTCATCTGTAGCTGTTGGCTGGACCCCTTCTGTTGGGAATAAAGTCTGCTCCATAATGAGGCGGCTTCCAGTTTGTCAAATTCTGTGGCTTGGATTTCAGGTGTCCACAGAATCGTAACCGCCATCTTATTTGGGAGTGATCCAAAGTCTGGAAGACACAATACGGCGTGAGCATTTTCTCTGACAAAGTCCATAGCGATCATAAGGACTTTCTTTGTCCACCTGAAGTTGTAATACTGGGCACAAGATGTTAACAACGGTAAGATGGTCTTCAAGTTGACTAGTCTCCTCGAAAACTCAAAACAGGCTGCAGCAAGATCGTTCAGACCGAAGGTATCAGCAGCGTTCATCACGCCTATTACAGAGTTAGCGTTGATGTTGACACTGCCACTGTGGAGGTAAATGATGACACTCCGAAATGTGTCAGGGTCGAATTCTTCTATAGGAATGGTGAGAGAGGTTTCAGGTACCTTGGACTTCTGAGATCGCTGTTTGGCCTTTCGTCGAATCTGTTTCAGCTTGAAGATAATTCCCTTTCCTTTTTTCACGGGATCTGGCGTTTGTCTTCTGGTTTGGTGTGAACGAATCAAGTCGTAGAAGAACCTACTACGTGTTGCTAGTACGGCTTTAACGCCATAGATAGGCTCCCGAATTGTACCAACCAAAAATGTAAAATCACACATTTCCGGGACACTCACAATATAACTTATGTCGTCACAGAGGCCATGGGTATTTTTGAAGGCCATTAACTCAACCTCGGGATCTCCACAGTCAATCCCGGCCAAACATTCTTGGCTGGCGCCGTGTATGCACAAATGACTGCCCAAATGATCACCATCGTCTACCATTCCTGAATTCATGACTGAATTGTCATAGAATGATGAAGTGTCCATGTTGGAGACGAAGGAAAACTCATCACGATGCATATGACCGGTGTGAAAGAGATCCATTTCTTAGTTCGCTATTTCTCTTGACAACGTTATACCAATGTAGTTTAAAGCACATACACTGATAAATTGTACTGTCCGTCACCAAGTTTTATATCTACATTGAGATATTCTGGTCAAGATGCTGTCAGAATCGAACAGAAATTGTATTCATTCAAATCGTCAAATGCACGCGTCATCTGGTATTACTACTAACTCAGGATTAAAGGATCAATTCAGGATTAAAAGGAACATCTCATCAGCTCAGTGACCAAATTCATTATTTAACAAACAGAAGACAAAGATTTATATGATTGATCTGATTGATATAACTAGGTGTCATCAAGTTTGAAATGCGAGGATTCAGCTTGTTCCAATTTACATACACATAGAAGATCATAATTTATGATGTATTGAACTATCAACCCTATCTGGCCTGGACGAAGTGAGAAAAATCTCAGCGGGGTGGAATGTGACTAAAATAAACGAATATGAGAAACAAGTCAGACGAAATACAAACATTAAACGCCAACTTGAAGGAGCAAAACATAAAACAATAAATTACACAAGAAAGTATCTAACTACGGCTGTTTCAAATATTTCGGGCAATTCCAGAAAAATTTAGTATCAGGTTGTCTGCCCGAAATATCTTTGGTCATTATTAGTTTACATCGCGCAAACGTGTATTATCCATACTACAACATTGGGAACTCGAAAAAACTTCGGTCCCGCATGAATAATATCGAGATGATATCACAAACAATTCTGCATATGAGGCGTACGGATATAAGTGACTATAATCCAAGAAGTTAAAAATAAATCAAAATCTCTACCAGTTAACACAAAAACTTAATCTCTGCCAAATATTAGAATTTTCTCGATTTGACCGCCTTCGTTGCAATGAAAACCAAAAAAGGCCGATGGTTTGGACCAGTGTTTGCTATAATGGAATAAATCAGGTACAACTAATTATTTGCCCTATCAGGCCTATAATTTCTATGTTAGACAGCTATCTTTCGATATGGGAAAACTAATCTCCCTTACGTTGTTCTATAGCTATATTGTGTCGTAGCTCACAGCTACTTGTCGCTCTTAACCTGAGACGTACTTCACCATTGTACATTTTTTTTCTGAACGTAAACAATGTTTTCCGACCAGTCGCATTCGAGGTTCCGGAATGGTCACGTGGTCGTGTTTATTGAATCGTGTCATACACAGACCTCAAGGCCGCCAGTGTCAATAGCGATTTTGACGAACCATCTGACTAAGTATTAATTAGTACTACAAGCTGAATCTATACACTAATTATTATCTGTATACTGTATCATGTACTAGAATATACCTGACATCCTGTCCACCTCTGTATTATTCTATTTTCATCCCTAATACCAGTGAATCTGGTCTGGGAGTAATAAAGTATTCGTATTCGTCACAAATTTTCTAGGATGACTTAGGCACATCTTTAGCATGTCGTGTGCCCCAAAATTTAATCCGAATATTATCCAGTCTAATAGTCTCAGGTCATTTAATGCGGGATATACTTACCACGAACATCAAGTTTTGGAGGAAGTGACGTCAGTAAGTACATTTTAAGCATAACATTACCGGGAAAGTAAATTATTTGTTGTCTGTAGTCAAGTGGCGCCATCCAATCCAAACATTGTTTATCAATCGGTGTTCACACAATAAAACCAGAAGAGAAACTGAAAATTCTAGTTCTGTCACTTGGTTGGTGCCATTCAGCCAATTAAGTGAGGTTAAATAAGAAATTGGCCAATATGCCGTAATAAAACAGTGTTTCCAAAAACCTTGAATATCTTCGCGATTTTTCAGACGAGGTATGAAATGCTAGTCCGTACTTTCTCAACTGACAGTATTTGTTTGACTATAGACCTGGCATATTCCTTCCGAAAGATATTATCTTGCCGCACGATTCATATGATAGGGGAGTTGATTCATATTCCGTAAACTGGTGTGTTTTCGGACGGATTTGAAGGTTTTTCTCATCCACACATTTAATTGTTCTACATAATGGGATCCTATCTGGCATAGATATTAAATGACGTTCCACGCATAAGCAATATTTATGCGAAGTCGGGCGAAAAAATGCCTTCTGTGAGGCGTATTCGGACACCCGGGTGTAAAGTAAAACCGCTAGAGTCGTTTTCCACTCATTTCGTGGGATTTCATGATCAAGGCGTAAATTCGAAATATGGGCCAAAGGAAAATAACTCTTGGTATCAGAGAATGTTACAATCGGCTGTAATTTGGTATGTGGCTTCACGATTTAGTAGAACATTGTGGGTTTTTTTCGAGCATAACCAGCTGATATCGACATTTCTATGTAATAAATGGGAACGGGCACCACGGAAGTATCTTTATCGGTTATTTTTAGCGTGTCCGAATTCACCCCTATTCTCAGAAGAATTCCAGCCAAAGGTACAAATTGAAAATTTCTCGAAAAAAAAAACGTTCTTGTATTTATTTTATTTTTTGGCTCCATTATTTCGCTATTTATTGTTTTTCGGAAAATAACCACTAACATATGGCCAAAGCTCAGAACTTTCGTAACCATGCAGTATATTTTTTGCAAAATTTGAAAGAAAACTTCCAGAAAAAAACCTCTGGTGGCTAAGATGATGATTTCGATGTTGTATGATAGCCTACCTGTGAGAAAAGAAAATAATGAAAGAAAAAACAAAGTTTGCTTGATGATAAATGTAAAAAAAAAAATGAACTTTTGTACTTTACTTGGTCCTTTGTCCGAATTCACTCGCTCTGCGAATACACCCCAGTTTACGGTTCTTGAATAAAATGTGTTACACCTTTACATATACTTAGATATAGCAGGGGAAAGAAGAGAATATTGTTCATCGCTTTCATGGAAATAACCCTAAAACTGCAATGTTGTTGAATAAAGGACACATAAATTTGTTGATAAATTTTATATCTCAAAAACATACATGTATGGACAAACAGGATCTGAGACCTCAATATTATAGAGACGGTCTCTAGCACTATTTCTTTCAAACATCGCTACAAGTTATATGCTATGTATCGCATACATTTAATAAGTGTTAGAACGTATCACAATTGAATTATTCCACTGCAGAGAATTATCTTCGAAAGACAATACAAGGCCACTGTCGACGAAACGGTCATGCCTTGAAGCAGATCTGTCGTGTAGTTGTCTTGGCGGTTTTAGTGTGGCAACTGAGGTTTCCAAGTCCCGGACATTGGTATGGTGTGAATGGTAATTCTCCGTTATAAAAGGGTCCATGATATGATCGGGGATCATTGAGACATTGGAATCTGAAATATCTCGCAATTTGGCCTTTGGGATGAACGATGACGTCATCTGTAGCTGTTGGCTTGACCCCTTCTGTTGGGAATAATGTCTGTTCCATAATGAGGCGGCTTCCAGTTTGTCAAATTCTGTGGCTTGGATTTCAGGTGTCCACAGAATCGTAACCGCCATCTTCTTTGGGAGTAATCGAAAGTCTGGAAGACACAATACGGCGTGAACATTTTCTCTGACAAAGTCCATAGCGATCATAAGGACTTTCTTTGTCCACCTGAAGTTGTAATACTGGGCACAAGATGTTAACAACGGTAAGATGGTCTTCAAGTTGACTAGTCTCCTCGAAAACTCAAAACAGGCTGCAGCAAGATCATTCAGACCGAAGGGATCAGCAGCGTTCATCACGCCTATTACAGAGTTAGCGTTGATGTTGACACTGCCACTGTGGAGGTAAATGATGACACGCCGAAATGTGTCAGGGTCGAATTCTTCTATAGGAATGGTGAGAGAGGTTTCAGGCACCTTGGACTTCTGAGATCGCTGTTTGGCCTTTCGTCGAATCTGTTTCAGCTTGAAGATAATTCCCTTTCCTTTTTTCACGGGATCTGGCGTTTGTCTTCTGGTTTGGTGTGAAAGAATCAAGTCGTAGAAGAACCTACTACGTGTTGCTAGTACGGCTTTAACGCCATAGATAGGCTCCCGAATTGTACCAACCAAAAATGTAACATCACACATTTCCGGGACACTCAAAATATAACTTATGTCGTCACAGAGCCCATGGGTATTTTTGAAGGCCATTAACTCAACCTCGGGATCTCCACAGTCAATCCCGCCCAAACATTCTTGGCTGGCGCTGTGTATGCACAAATGACTGCCCAAATGATCACCATCGTCTACCATTCCTGAATTCATGACTGAATTGTCATAGAATGATGAAGTGTCCATGTTGGAGACGAAGGAAAACTCATCACGATGCATATGACCGGTGTGAAAGAGATCCATTTCTTAGTTCGCTATTTCTCTAGACAACGTTATACCAATGTAGTTTAAAGCACATACACTGATAAATTGTACTGTCCGTCACCAAGTTTTATATCTACATTGAGATATTCTGGTCAAGATGCTGTCAGAATCGAACAGAAATTGTATTCATTCAAATCGTCAAATGCACGCGTCATCTGTTATTACTACTAACTCAGGATTAAAGGATCAACTCCGGATTAAAAGGAACATCTCATCAGCTCAGTGACCAAATTCATTATTTAACAAATAGAAGACAAAGATTTATATGATTGATCTGATTGATATCACTAGGTGTCATCAAGTTTGAAATGCGAGGATTCAACTTGTTCCAATTAACATACACAAAGGAGATCATAATTTATGATGTATTGAACTATCAACCCTATCTGGCCTGTCTTACATCTATACGATAATAGAAAAACGCAACAGAAAGATTTGTGAAGTCGAATATAAAACAAACAAATATTTATTTACAATACTAAAATCATATACAAATTAAGTTAGGTCAATATAGCAAACAAAGGTTAAATAAAATCTTACTGTTCAATGTTATACCGGTGTATCTCTCGAAGTTCGTACCAACGTACAAATCTCTATACAGTTCGTGACGTGTAGAAATCGCGTTCCTGTATTTCCACAGTCAATAACGCTCAGCTGTTGTCCAGTTTCCTTCAGTTCAATCACGTAGATAATACAGCGGTCAAACACACAAGAGTAATCCAACAGGAATATAATCTAGCAGTCAAAATAATCTCAGTCAATAATCTCCGGTAACGTTAATCTCCAGTTATGCGCCCAATTGAAACCGTTCGAATCTCCTCCTCGATCACTAAACTTCAAGCAATTTATACTTTATCGGGAATTCGAGATTATTCTATCAGATCAAGAAACTTCCATCGGCACAACAATGACGTAAGATTCAACCCAGATACGATTACAACAACTACGAGAAAGTTCGACATATTTAACCCAGATAAACAAGTGCTTTACCGTATCATTCCAGAAACTTCAAGAATGTTTAATATTGAATACAATGAAGATCTATATGTATAGATGGCGCTCCGCAAAGGTCATACGGGGCTTCCGATGCATGTCCAGATGGCGCTATGCACAAACCCCTCAGGGTCATACGGGTTGTACGCAAAGCAGCCATTAGCAATCACAGAATCTTCTAGAAAACACTAGACGGATAACTCACATAATTCACTTACGATAAATCGGTCACGATTACGAGAAAATTCTATAAATACAACAGAACGTAAACATGTTTACCTCAGGTCTATCATTCTCGAAATATTCTCAGTGTCTAACCGGGTGACAGTTAGATATCCCGCTCAGTTAGTTGTCAACGGTCAAGTTGTACGGGACATCTTTCCAGATTGGTGGGAGGTTATGCGAGGAAGCAGGGCCGTTACCGATCAGGATTCTCGCCGCGGCAGTGATATGGCTCAGCCAGGCGAACTTTTCTCAAGGCCCCTGAACGACCGTAGCAAGACAGCTGATGGCGGTACATGTTCAACGGTGAACTCTAAAAATTACGATACGCGTCAGAGCCCAAAGTCTACCATGCCAGTCCTCACACAAACCAATCAAATTCAGATGGACCCGGAAGAGACTTTATCCGCCGATGAAAACGGTATGGATCACGATGGACCAGAAATTTCGACCATGTTTCCAACTGCACCAGAGGGGGCTGTAAATGGCCGTGCTGAAGAAATTTCGCCCAGGCACACAGTATATAAGTCTGGAGAAACGGGTAGTGGGGCAACGGAAACTGCCGACAGCGGCTCGATGACAGGCGTGCCGGGTGAGACAGAGCCTGCAAATGTAACCGGTATTGTCCCACCGGTCGCTGAGGAAACGGGCGAGCCGGGCTAGGTCATGTGGGAGGAAGTTTCGCTTCGTTTCTGCCTTCTAAATGTTCAAGGACTTGTGTCCAAATCAGTAAATAAGCTTTATTCTCCTGAACTGATCGACATTTTTTCATCACATGATATTGTTATGTTGACGGAAACATGGACTAACCTTTACCATGATTTAGAGGTGCCAGGTTTTGACTATTTTGACTTGCACCGATTGGAGAAAAAACAATCTGCAAAGCGCGATTCCGGTGGATTAATTATTTATGTTCGCTCCCGGTTTGTAAATGATCATACCCTGGTTAAAAAAGATAATGATGATATAATCTGGATTAAGTTGGATTCGTCTGTGTGCGAAATGAAGTATGATATTTATCTGTGTCTATGCTATGTGTTACCAGAAGGCTCCGCAAGACAATCGTTTGTTCAATTAAGTGTGTTTGACAGAATTGCGGACATGATGTCGCAATTAACATCAATCCCTGACAGAAAATTTATGATTTGTGGTGATATGAACGCTAGAACGAAGGAACTAGCGGATTATGTTACTGAAGTTCCGAATATTCACGTACCATTACCGGAATTTGTATATGATCTTTTAGTAAAGAAAATTGAAGTGAAACCACAGAAAAATCAACAAAAATGGGAGGAAGAATTGGACACGACTGATCTGGACTGGCCTTCTTTTTACAGTAATATTTACAGTACAACAGTGGAAACCAAGTTACAATACTTCCAGTTCCAAATATTACATAGGATCCTTATAACAAATTATCTATTAAAATTGTGGGGTAAAACAGATTCGGACAGCTGCTCCTTTTGCAATCAAGATATAGAAAGTATTATACATCTCTTCTATAATTGTAAATATTCAAAAGATATTTGGAGTCAATTATATTTATGGGCAAAAGATCTCGGAATTCAAATGCAGAAACCTTCGGGGTCCCAAATGATCTTAGGTAATAAAGAGACGGTTCTAATCAATCATGTTATTTTATTATTTAAAAAATACATAGTAATACTAAACCCTCGTTTGATGGCGCCCCGAAATTCCTGTTAAAAACGAGGGATATTGAATGCTACTTGGCCAAGAGAAATAAGAAACAGAACTCTTTTGAGAATAAGTGGGGTCCTCTGGCGTTCTACAGTCGTTAAACTAAATGCATGTTATGAAATTCACAGATTTGAAAAAATAACAATTTTTTTTTACAGTAAATGGAGTCAGGACTTGTTAGAAAAATTGAAAAAAGATTTATTTATCGAAGAAATATGTATATTATTATACTGGTTTGTATTTGTTCCTTGTTGATTTCAAATATGTCTATTAGTCTTTTACGGGTGGCGGGGGGGGCCATACCAAGTCATTCGGGCGTTAACTGTTATACTGTTTTCCCGCACAAAGACAATTATTATATGTGTAAATATGTATGCGTTTTACTGTCGATATATGTGAACTGAGGAAACGGGGAAGCAGTATACAGGTACGCGAGGTGTTTTTCTTTTCTTTCTTCTTACTATTATTGTTATTATTATTATCATTGTTATTAATATTGTTCATTAATTTTTTTGAGTACATATTGAGATAAATGAATGAAAACCCAAACCTCGTGGTCACGTGGGCACAGTAGGGTAATTATGTCAAACCGTGACCAGCTGATGAATAATAAATGCCCAGTGGCACGTCCAGGGCTTAGAATAAAAAAAAAAACTAAAAAAAAACTGGCCAATATGCTGTAATAAAACAGTGTTTCCAAAAACCTTAAATATCTTCGCGATTTTTCAGACGAGGTATGAAATGCTAGTCCGTACTTTCTTAACTGACAGTATTTGTTCGACTATAGACCTGGCATATTCCTTCCGAAAGATATTATCTTGCCGCACGATTCATATGATAGGAGAGTTGATTCATATTCCGTAAACTGGTGTGTTTTCGGACGGATTTGAAGGTTTTTCTCATCCACACATTTCATTTTTCTACATAATGGGATCCTATCTCAATCTGGCACAGGTATTAAATGACGTTCCACGCATAAGCAATATTTATGCGAAGTCGGGCGAAAAAATGCCTTCTGTGAGGCGTATTCGGACACCCGAGTGTAAAGTAAAACCGCTAGAGTCGTTTTCCACTCATTTCGTGGGATTTCATGATCAAGGCGTAAATTCGAAATATGGGCCAACGGAAAATAACTCTTGGTATCAGAGAATGTTACAATCAGCTTTAATTTGGTATGTGGCTTCACGATTTAGTAGCACATTGTGGGTTTTTTTCGAGCATAACCAGCTGATATCGACATTTTCTATGTAATAAATGGGAACGGGCACCACGGAAGTATCTTTATCGGCTATTTTTAGCGTGTCCGAATTCACCCCTATTCTCAGAAGAATTCCAGCCAAAGGTACAAATTGAAAATTTCTCGAAAAAAAAACGTTCTTGTATTTATTTTATTTTTTGGCTCCATTATTTCGCTATTTATTGTTTTTCGGAAAATAACCATTAACATATGGCCAAAGCTTAGAACTTTCGTAACCATACAGTAGATTTTTTGCAAAATTTGAAAGAAAACTTCCAGAAAAAAACCTCTGGTGGCTAAGATGATCATTTCGATGTCGTATGATAGCCTACCTGTGAGAAAAGAAAATAATGAAAGAAAAAACAAAGTTTGCTTGATAATAAATGTAAAAAAAAATGAACTTTTGTACTTTACTTGGTCCTTTGTCCGAATTCACCCCGCTCTGCGAATACACCCCAGTTTACGGTTCATGAATAAAATGTGTTACACCTTTACATATACTTAGATATAGCTGGGGAAAGAAGAGAAATATTGTTCATCGCTTTCATGGAAATAACCCTAAAACTGCAAAAAGGCAGACTCGAAACAAGGAATCAAGTGTGGACGGCCTAAGAGCTTTAAATTGGTGAGGCTGGTTACATACAGGACTTCACACTGTTCTGTACAGGGGCAGGGTATGCCTAGACAGTGAAATTAATGTCATCTTAAAACAAATGTCAGGATGATTGAACCTATGTCATTTAGTTGACATGGAAGGACCAAGCATCTTGGGATTAAAACAGGGATAAAACCTGATTGAGTTGACACTCCGGGTCTGTTTTAAAATTTTAGCTGAAGCCTTCATCAGGCAAGTACACAATTAACACATGAGTGAATGAGAGAGTAGAATTTGAAGTAGATTTATACCTGAAATCTGATTAATCAAATTTTCCCACCCCTTGTCAGTCTTTTAGTGATTTCTTCCCCGAGTATTCCCTAACTTGTCAATCTAGACACGGGGAAGATATTGAAAGAAGAAAAATGAAAAATAAATTCACAGTTAAATTTATTTTGTATGTAATTATACTCCATCAGACTGTCAATCGGACTTAACCCAGTAAAGTTTATAAAAACCCCAAATGCAGTATCAAATTTTCAAACAATAGCACTGAACCACTATTTTCCTGATGAAGTAAAATGAAACTATTAAACAAATCATGTTCAATATTAATTTTTCATTTCATATTCCTGTGTTTCTGTTTAGAATTTGACTTCATATTAGGCTAATATCATTCCGGTTGTATATTTTGACACTTGTACATCAATTTTTAGTATTTTGGATATCTTTCAATATCTTCCTTGTGTCTACATGTAGATCGACAAGTGGTTCAGTTTTCATGACCATACTCCAAGAAGAAATTGCCAAAAGATGGACAAAGGGTGGGAAAATTTGATTACTCAGATTTTAGGGTATATTTATCCGCCATAATGTCATATTCAACAATTTTTCAGTTCCATCACTATGACTCATTAACATTATACTTACAATGGGCTGACCAGTCCTTCATCTATCTTCGAAAGATTAATACAATAAGAACTTCTCGTATATTATGCATACCTCGATTTAAATGTATGAAAACCGTAGAGTTATATATATTTCTTTATATAGTACTTCATTCATGTCATTTCTTGTACTGAAGAATAAAGCATTATTCTTTCCATGAGCTTGTGATGTACAAACCACAACTAGAATATAATATAAGTATATTTTTGTATAAAATATCTCATAACAGCACATGTAAAATTAGTTTGAACGTGTAAAATCGTACAATGGCATTCATTATAAAACCACATACAATTGACTGAATACAGTCCAACCTGCTCTTATGATCACCTGTATTGAGTGACCCCCCCGTCTTTAATACGAAGCTGCGCATCTGAAAACCCCTCGGCTCTGGGCGCCAGCCATTCATAATGTATTCAATTTGAACCAAGACTTCAGCAACACCAAGTAGTCAAGTGACAAATATACAGATTATGAAAATTTTGCAATTAGAAAGGGCCTCTACGGTTTCCGTCCAATCAGAGAAACTGGTATTTATTCATCGATGATATATACCAAATTTTACATCGAGCATTTGAAAGTTATCAGAGATAGAGATCATAATGATTTCGCATAAATTAAAGATGGCCGCCCATCCTTCCCACCACTCAGAGGAACTGATATGGTTATTCATTGCAAGTCTCTCGATACATGGATGCTGTATACCAAGTTTCATATAGAACACTGAAATGGTATCAAAGATATACATCATTAAAGATTTTGCATAAATTAAAGATGGCCACCAAGGATTCCGCCCAATCAGAAAGACCAGAACTGTCATTTATCGTAAGTCTATTGATGCATCGATGATGTATACCAAATTTTACATCGAGTACTTGAACGGTATCAGAGATGGAGATCATTAATGATTTCGCATAAATTAAAGATGGCCACCCATCCTTCCCGCAACTCAGAGGAACTGATGTGGTTATACATTGCAGGTCTCTTGACACATCGATGCTGTATACCAAGTTTCGTATGAAACACTTGAATGGTATCAGAGATATACATCATTAAAGATTTTGCATAAACTAAAAATGGTCGCCAAGGTTTCCACCGAATCAGGGAAACTGGTTTGGTCATTCCTTTGAAGTTTCTTGATGCATCGATGATCTAGACCAAGTTTCACACTGAACAGTGAAATGGTACCTGAGATACACAAGATTAATGGTTTCGCATAAATTACATATGGCCGCCAAAGTTTTCAACCAATCGGGTCCAGATTCAATAGGGTTCTGGGTTATGAGCATATGGATGTGCAGTGCAAGTTTGGTGTGCCTAGGGTAAGTCGCTCTAAAGATATCTTGGTAACGATAAAGCTGTTATGGTTTCGCATAAATTAAAGATGGCCGTCAAAGTTTCCAACCAATCAGGTCCAGATTCAATAGGGTTCTGGGTCACGAGCATATGGATGTACTCTGCAAGTTTGGTGTGCCTAGGGTAAGTCGTTCTAAAGATATCTTGGTAACGAGAAAGGTGTGACGGACAGACGGACGGTACGACAGACAGACGGACGGACGGACGGACGTACATGACGACGACAATACCCTTCGGCCAAATTTTGGCCGAGGGGTAAAAACCACAGTATATAACTTCCAACTGTGAGTTTTTCATATTAAATTACTTTAAATCCTTATCAAGTTCAACAGATAAACTGAATCAAAAACTCTTAAGTGATGTTGCACAGGTAAAATATAACATAACCGGTTACTGTCCCTCTCTCAGTCGCTTTATTGTTTTCATACCCATCCTCATTGCTATTCTGTGAATAGAGAAAAAAAAAACAATATGAGCAAAATGGTGACACTTCAGATAGAAAACAGATTGAAATCCATTCCTGACACACCGATTCCATTCCATCAGTCATGGCACAATGACTGGGCTCCATTAGTCATGTCACAATGACAGGATTCCATCAGTCATGTCACAATGACAGGACTCCATCATTAATGTTACAATGACAGGACTCCATCAATCATGGCACAATGACAGGATTCCATCAATCATGGCACAATGACAGGATTTCATCAGTCATGTCACAATGACAGGATTTCATCAGTCATGTCACAATGACAGGACTCCATCATTAATGTCACAGTGACAGGATTCCATCAGCATGGTTCCCACACTTCAGAGCTAATAAAATTCCAAACCATTTCCATACCATTTCAATGCCCAATTTTCAGATTTCCAAACCAAATCGGCGCAAATTTTCATCAGAAATTTGAAATAACAAGACCAATGTTTGGAAGAAATTTAGGCTTAAATTCTCTTCAGGTTACATCCAGTCATTTCACTCTCCTACTAAACTGCACAGATCTTTCACTGTTATAAACAAGAGCCCAATACTGCACGTTAAGCTGTAACCAAGAGTCCGTCACATGTTCAACAGAACATATCTATTATAATAAGTTAATTAGGCAATATATATATAATGTAATTAAGAAATAAAATACTTTCATTGTGCATGTATTAATAAACTATCAAACGTTCCTGGCCATGTATCTTGGCCTGCCAGTGATTGTCTAATCAATGTTGGACCGCAGAAAATAAAGCAAAAAAAAAAAGCAAAAAAAAAACCGACTTGAGCCTATGGGCTTTAATGAGATCTGGTAGCTGGGTTATTAGGGGATAAGTTTGTAATGAAATAAACGAACCAACCAATCAGATGTTATGAACTGACATTTCCCTGTTAAAAATTAAACATTTATAAACAATGTTACTATTTATAACCAAACCAAACCAAACCTGCTTTGATTTATGCCTTAATTCCGCCAGGAATATACCATACAAACGTTAAACGGAAGTTTAAAACAAAAGTAATCTCCCCCTGGGGAGTTACCTCCCCTGGGAGTTATCTCCTTTTGGGGAGCTCTCTCAGCTCAGCCAGGATATATAAGGCCAGCTCCCAGTATACACTTCCTCTTTTCTCATTGTAATAAACCGAGACCTGTGGTGTACAAGGCCGCGGAGTGAGGGGAAGGATGGGAGGGCCATTACATCAAAGCAGGTTTGGTTTGGTTATAAATAGTAACATTGTTTATAAATGTTTAATATTTATTGCCCAAACCTACACCTGCTTTGATTTATGCCTCACTACCAACATATGGAGGTGGGAACCTCGGCCCTGTTGTATTTGCAATGGCAGGCTGAATATCCGCTGAGATAATCACAAACAAGACACAATAATATTCAACAAGAAAACCCTGGTTGGAGACGCAGAAGGTAGTCATGGATATAATAAGTGGCTACTTAACTTGTTGCATGTCTTCATGCATGTAGCTGTGGTCTTGGATGTGGAGCACAGTATTACCTCCCGTACAGGACTCAGGGACTCTTGCCGCAATGAGTACTTGAAAGGCAGCATGCATGAGTTGGGATCTTCTATCGCCAATGTAGCATACAAGGTGTCCGGCTCTGTGATTGTGGTATTGGTACGAAGTATTACATCCATCGTAACTCAGGAACCTGAGCGCCTGAGTTCGGAAGTAAGCAGGTATGAGTTGGGAGAAACGCCATCGTACCATACCAGTCGCCCAACTGACACCATTGTCAGTCCACATTCCGCCTTACGTCCAACTCTGTGTACTTTAATCCCTGATGCTGACACTGGACTGTTGAGAGTTGACAGCGGAAGCTCTGAGTCTACTCTACGTCCTCATCAATCCTCTGTAGTTTAGTCCATGTTGCTGACACTGGACACCCTAGGATGGACGCAGATGACTCAGCTGAGATGATCTGGAAGAAGAAATCAAAGCTTTAACCTGAAATGACACAAACAAATCTGCAGTAAAGGCAAAGATTAAAAATCATAATTGAGTCAAGCCTTAAAAGATAACTTGAGAGATGGCGGCTGGCCAACTGACCTATTACTTCTCTTAGGTGACCTAAAAAGAGCACAGATATGACAATAATTCTCAACAAAATGAACCCTGGTTGGTGACGCAGTGGTTAATTATGGCGTAGTAATAGAAGTTACTTATCTTTTGAATGTCTTCATCCAGGTAGCTGTGATCGTGGTTGTGGTGTGCAATTTACCGCCATAGTAACTCAGGTACCTGAGCACCATGAGTTCGGGGGTATTTGTATTTGTACGAAGTATTACATCCATCGTAACTCAGGAACCTGAGCGCCTGAGTTCGGAAGTAAGCAGGTATGAGTTGGGAGAAACGCCATCGTACCATACCAGTCGCCCAACTGACACCATTGTCAGTCCACATTCCGCCTTACGTCCAACTCAGTGTACTTTAATCCCTGATGTTGACACTGGACTGTTGAGAGTTGGCTGCGGAATCTCGGAGTCTACTCTTTGTCTTTGTCAACCTTCTGTACTTTACTGTTGCTGACACTGGAGACCTGAAAATAACCATTATTAATACTCACAAAAGTGTCAGTTCTTTGTACGTTGAACTTTTGATTTGACCGGAAGGTGACTCAGCTGAGATGATCTGGAAGGTCATAGCTTTAACCTGAAATGACACAAGCAAATCCGCAGTAAAGGCAAAGATTAAAACTCTTCATTGTGTCAGGCCGTGATTGATGACTTGAGAGTCGGTGGCTGGCAAGCTGACCTATGACTTCTTTCTTAGGTGATCATGTAGTATGTGGACATATCATGTGACTGAGAGATGAGATGATACAGCAAGCTGGCAGACTTGCTGCGATGATGGAAAATGCCCCCCCCCCTGTTTTTGCAATTTACTTGACCACGAGCTGGGCAGCCACCAGCGGCCCAAGCGTGGTCACTATCTGATTGCACTGACATATCTCTCAGATAGAAATTGGTGAACGTGGAATTTGCCGTCCATGCACAAGACTGGACAATGTCATGGAGGGACAAGTTCTTCCATAAAGGCCATGATGTAGCGATGGCACGAATTTCATGAGAAGAAGCAGTAGACAGAAGCGGGGGAGCGTCAATGGCCAATTGATATGACCACTTAATGGTCTTCTTTAACCACGAAGCGATGGTATTCTTAGTAATGTCACGTACCGCCGACGGACGAAGAGACAAGAATAACAGACGACGCGAGCCCCGACCAGGGTCGGTACGAGTGAGATAGTGGCGTATGGCTCGAACAGGGCATAACAAAAGGTCGTCTTCCAGACCATGTACGAAGTCTGATAACGCAGGGATGGAGTACAAACGTTGAACACACGGACCTAAGCGAAGAGCATGAAGTTCAGACACTCTAGACGCCAAAGCAAAAGCCGCCAGAAAAGCAGTCTTGTAGGCAACAGCTTTAAGAGAGGCGGACTGTAAGGGTTCAAAGGGCGGACGAATCAGAGCACACAGAACCACACCAATATCCCATTTCGGTAACAGCTGACGAGTACGCGAGACTGTCGATGTGGAAGACCGATTGGTAGAAAACATCGTCTTTTTTTTCTTCTTTTTTTTTCAAAATTGATGTGAAGTCTGTCAACCAAGACTAAGCCGGAAATGAACACCCCACATAACGATGTGGCGGGACTGCCACCAAAAACAGAGATGGAAAAAAGAGACGTCAATACCAGCACTAATGGATTGAGGGATGACGTCTGTAATAAGACAGAAGGAACTGCAGTGACCGAACCAGGATACGACCGTAATGATTAAGGTCCTGCGAAGAAATGACAAGAGCTACCAGTTGACGACAAAACAACTATAATGCCCACGTCTAAAACTGGTCCAACGGTCTATACGGGACGAAGCACTTGATGGAGAGAGTCGAAAACCTGTCCCCAAAGTAACGACGAACCCACAGTAAACCCCCCCCCCATAATACGACCACCGGAAGTGCAACAAAAACTGGTCTATATGTGACCAAAAATCTTGACGGCACCAGCTACAAGGTGTCACACTCCGTCACCATATGGCTTTCCTTCAATTAAAATGAAGAATGGGACTGTACTTTTCCTCGCGTCTGAATAACAGAGATGAAAAGTGAACTCCCTGTGATCGAACCACTAGGGGCACCACCGCAAGTAAACCTCGATGTAAAAGCCCCAAGATGGAGAAAAACGCACAGACTATAAAAGTGATACAAGGGTGATGCCGACTCCGAACGGAAGGACTTGTCACACAAACCGACGACCGACAATGGTGAAACGTAGGAAAAAAACGCCGAAAAACGAGGATGAATGGGTAAAAGAAGATATGCATCTCGCCTTTAAAGCGATGGGGGTCAACCCAGCGATAAAGAAAAACGCATCAACCGAAACGTCTTATTAGAAAAACACCGAAATCGAGAGACGTGCAGGCAACCAAACGTCGAAGTCTCTATGACAATCAAGAAAAAGATCTAGAAATGGAGACCGGAACTGTCGAACTTGACCTTGATAAGGGGGTATAAAAGAACGACGTGGTGACCGACGTTATAGCGTACGGGAACGTCTAACAGATGTATGAGAAAGACGTACAGGAGTAAGAGGACCACGTGGCGGCGTAATGGAACGTCACGACGTAATGCGAAACGCGAAAGGCGTTGCTTCGGCAAAGTCATTTTCCCAAATTGTAACAAATCAGTTCAATTTATTGTACATATACGCTCACAAAGGAGCAGGGTAAAATCTTAAAAAATGTACGAGAAACGACGTTGAAGAGAACAAGAACGACGTTATGGAAAAACAACTGAAGATGAATCTGCCGAAACTGGAAAAAATGACAGTGGAGTCCGAAACAAAACAGCCGTAGTATGCGAGACTTGTAATGAGATTTGAAACGCATCTAGGAGATGAACACATTCATTGTTCCCAGCGTTAATCGAGAGCGTTACTCCGTGGTAGTAACATCCCCGACAATCAACACAAAGAAACTTCTACGTAAACTAGGAAGATCTTCAATAAAATTTAAAATTCCCCGAAGAGAGCCAATACATTTTGATGTCTCTCGCCGGTAGATGAACTATAAGGTCATAAAACTCACAAATTGAATTGACCAACCGAAACAATGTTCAATCTAGACTCGCCCCAAATGGAATAGAATAAATTATCATCCGGTTTTTTTTGTTTTTGTTTTTTTTTAAAATAGACAAGCTCAGCCTAGTCTCCGTGGCGCAGTCGGTTAGCGCGCCCGGCCGTGTTAACTTAATAAAGATAAAGATGAAATAAATGCTGTAGACCAAAAATGTTTGGACGAGGCTATCGAGGAGAAAAAGCATTGCTAAGGAACAGTCTGTGGTTCTTCTTACAAGGCTGTAACCGGTAAACATACTCGGACGCAAGTAACTTACAAAGAAACGAGAAGACCGCCCGATGGAACAGACTTATGCTGTCCCAGGTCGATGATTGAGAAACTTCAGGCCTGATCCAGCCCGACCACGGACAGGGTAAAAATCAACAAATACCCCACGTGCTGTCGACCGAGAGCAATTCTAAAGATTTCTCGGAGAAATAAACTCACTCAAGCTAATAATAATAATTTCTCAGAGAGAAGTAAATAAAATTACAGCTCAACCCAATTTGAATTGTACGATCTAATTCAATATACCGATGGGAAAATTTGGTTGTGAAAAATAAATACATCACAATGCAATATTTACTAACAGAAAAATGTGTTCCAAAGAATAGCACAATTTCTTAATAAACATCTCGTGATCTCTTTTGTTGTTCAACACACCCTTGATTACACAAAGAGAGTAATAATGTAGCTCATTAAAATGTAACAAAGAGCCGGAGTGTATAGCTTTGACTTGTGATGACGAAGACAAACGCAACAACAACAACACACGTAAAATCAAAGACAGAGAAAAAACTCTGCAAGTTCTCTCTTGATCACATGATATCAAATAAACAGAGTAACATTTGATATAACAAGAGACTAAATTTTGGTAGGAGCAATGAACTGAATGCATAGAAGAAAAACTACCAAAAACTGGGGAAAATCCGGAACACAAGAACAACAACAACAACACAACGAAAAATTACGGTCTGCAAATTCCCTGCAGAACTTGTAATTCTCCGAAGTTATAATACGTTGAAGCATTTTTATTCCGTGAAGAAAAATCTTTGTTCAATTTCGTACAGTTCAAACGTAATAAAAATAACCTCCTGAATGAACTGTCTGGAACGAGAACGAGAACGGCGTTGCGATGAAACAAGAGCGACGATCAGAAACACGGGAACGACGACGTGATGTATCAACATACGCCGAAAGTGGAGGTTGTAAATCCGTAAACCGAACAAATACAGTCGAGTTCGCACGCCCTTCCATAGAATGAGAGGCTGTTTTCTTTTTAGACAAAATAGCAGAGGAAGATTTAAATCGTAAAGGAGATACAGAACGATTTTTATTCCTATTGTAAGAATCAGCCGGAGAAAGACCAAATGACAAAGGAGACGGTGAACTACACGCGGTGAGATCAAATTCTTTTGTCCGTCGGAGACAATGGAGTGTTCCGACCACTGCGACCTGGCCTTTGTCTGTCTGAACAAAGAAACCGGTTTCCCAAACAATGCTATACCAGAGAAAGCTAGACTTTCAAGCACACTCTGGTTATCTACCTGTAGGATGGTAGCACTAGGGGGAATATTACCAGACACAGAAGAAGGTGCCGGACTTTTCAATTTAGGAGACAAATCCAAAACGGGACCTCTATAATTTGATGTCCTTCACTAAGGCAATTTCAAAACGTGTCTATCGACCTGCGATAGATCGAGGTATTTAGTAACCTGCAGTAGGAAAGACTTACGTGCTTTCTTATGCATAGTAATTTTTCCAAGTACATGAATCCCAAAAATTCACACATGTGTTATTTCGATAGCATAATTTATCTTTACAAGCGAAACAACGTGTGTGGGCGTCTAAGCGTGTCGAAACTCGCCCACACGAACGGCAAGACAATTGGGACAGAATACTCAGTAATTCAAGAAAAAATTTTCCGTAAATAGAGTACAAATTTAACAACAACAACTAGCTGTATGGAACTCCCTGATGTAACCACTGGAGGTTACAAACGAGAAAAGAGGAAGTGTATACTGGGAGCTGGCCTTATATATCCTGGCTGAGCTGAGAGAGCTCCCCAAAGGGAGATAACTCCCAGGGGAGGTAACTCCCCAGGGGGAGATTACTTTTGTTTTAAACTTCCGTTTAACGTTTGTATGGAATATTCCTGGCGGAATTAAGGCATAAATCAAAGCAGGTGTAGGTTTGGGCAATAAATAGCAAACGTTTCCAGTTGTAAATTTGCGACTTCAGACGCTTCCTGTCAACAGAAAAATTTGGTCTTTTAAAGGTTTCCGGTTAAAAGAATAACGTTTCCGGTTGTGATCGTCCAATCAGCTTTTTTATTTGGGCCGCGTGTATTCCAACATTTACACCAACACGTGCAAATCTCCACTGGTAAACGTTTCCGGTATGTAGTGTATTTTAACCAATGAAAACCGTTCTTACAAATAAGGTTTTGGAGAATATCTTTGGCACCGGGACAACTTGCGCAGGACATGATGCACGGTGGGCATGATGAATACAATATGCGCGAATAGTTGTAACCCTTACCGAAATCTGCAGGTTGCGGCAAGGTTGCCGCAAGTTTGCGGCAAGCTGGCCGCAACCTGATCAGTGTGCCAGAACTGTTGGGGAGAGTATGCCGCTAGCGGCAGTCTCAATTGGTGACTACACAGTGTGCCGGTACTGGCAAACAGTATGCGGAGAGTGCGCCAGAAGAAGATAAAAGTGTGCCGCTAGCGGCGCACAGTGCGCAGACAGCGTGCCAGAGACAAACTGTGGGCCGCTAGCGGCGCACAGTGCGCCGAGAGTGTGCCGGAATCAGAGTATGCCGCTACCGGCACACTCTGTATGGAATGGGCTGCACTGAAGATTTGCCAGCTGTTCTTAGTTAATCCAGTTAACTTTTGACCCCTAATTTTCAATCTGGATAGGAAACTATCCAAACTGTACCAGTGTAGGAATACATCACAGAAGGAACTATACAAAATTAGTGTACCACACTGTACCACCTAGTTGAAGTTATAGTTATTAGGGGAATGTTCTCAGAATGAACAATTAATTCCGAGACAAAGTTTCATTGTAGGATTCTAATGTACCTAGTGCTAACCTTTCAAATCATTGGACTACTTTTGGTGCACATGAATACATATGTCATTCGGTTCAGGACTTTCAAATCTGGCAGTTGGTGAGAATGGTAGGAGAATATGTTTGCAACCATGAGGAGTTGTTCCTGCTAACTTAGGCCTGCATAATTTATACTATTTCCTGGTCATACATGATACAGATTTGTGTGGTAAGTCTGTTTGAATGCAAAGTAACAGTTTGATTATGGTTTAGGCCAGTCCAGTAATTTTGTAGACAAGTTGTAGATTTCTCTGCCATGTTGATCATTGTGTTCTTTCATTCATTCATTCATTGTCTGTTTAGATTTCATTGCATGACAGATCTTATGTACAACAGTTTGAGTGGAGTGATTTGTACCATTCATGTGGAGGTCAGGATGATGTCATTCTGACCACCACCATGAAAATATTGATAAGCCCAGAAGTTATTGGAAGAGTGCGCCGGAAGGCTGCCGGAAGAGTGTGCGGTGGGGTTGCCGGAAGAGTGCGCGGTGAGGTTGCCGGAAGAGTGCGCGGTGAGGTTGCCAGAAGAGTGCGCGGTGAGGTTGCCGGAAGAGTGTGCGGTGAGGTTGCCGGAAGAGTGCGCCAGAAGGCTGCCGGAAGAGTGTGCCGGAAGGCTGCCGGAATACATAAGCAGTTTGCGGCCAGCTTGCCGCAATCTGTATAGTGTGCCGGAAAGCTCATTTGCATGTGAAAAACTCTGTTGCGGCAAGGTTGCCGCAAACTCTCCGGCACACTGTGTGTGGTGAGGTTGCCAGAAAGTTTGCGGCAAGCTTGCCGCAACCAGTGTGCCAAAAGAATATTATTTTGGTAAGGGTAGGCCTCATTTGGCAGTGCTTCGTGGCGGCAGTCTTTGGGCATTCAATCTATTCCTCTCTATGCTAATATATGGATATACAGTATGAACAAATGATAACTAATAACATAATTTTTTTGTGTGCTGCAACCTTGACCCCAGAATCGATAGGCTTCTTCGGGTCAACACAGATAACCCACCTATGAACTTTCTACAAGATCGGTGTAGCTTAATTCAAGATCATCTGGACAAGCTCAAGCATTCTAGAAGGATCAAGGCCAAGACAAAAACATAATACAGAGCCCGCTCGCTACCCATGGTGCATATGGTGTGAACACAACCCCCTTTTTGATCTTAGATGTCATTCCAAATGACATAAAATTTAAGATATCAAACCCCAATTCAGCCTTGTACGCTATATGCTAAAATGCAGGAAATCGAGCATAAAAACTCAAAATTTTCCAGGTTCCCCCCTAGAAAGGCATGCCCTTGGCGCACATCGGGATGATGAGAAATGGTAAATTGAAAACATTCACACCCCCCATTTGAAAATCCTAGTGACAGGCCTGATATACCACAATAACTCTTGAAAGTCGGCATGGGATAGGCCTACTGACATGATGTTGAGTTGTTGAAGAAAAGCTGAGTTTGCATCATCATATCCAAAGTTCAAAATTATTGACTGGTAAATCGTGAAATTATTTGACAGCAGACGGTGTGGAGATTATCACATGTACCTCTATAATGTGGTCTCGGATACAGTCAACAATTTTGTAAATGCCTCCATAAAAGCCTTTCTCAGGACCTCAAACTAAACTGCTACTTGACATGCAATGCCTGAGAATGCAATTAGACAAACAATACATTCACTGATTGGTCCATTCCTGGTTCTGATAGATCTCTTCATAGAACAAAAAGGGTTTTAACAATCTGTATATAATAAAGTACTCAAGTATGAAAAGAGCTGTCAAACGCTCCCACACGGAGATGACAAGCTTTTATCATATCAATTTTCAATTGATATGTCGATCATTGAGATAGGTTTGCTGTAGGAACAATCTGTGAGGGAATGTACCTCGATCACTTTCATGTTCACGATCCACTTATACTTTCCAAAAACAGGATAAAAAAAATCCTAGTCACTAATGAGTCTTTGATGTCCAACAGCGCTGAGGCGTGAAAATCAATCAGTAACCTATCAAGACTGATCGACTTTCCAGGTTCATGAAGAACAACACAGTGAACAAACCATGACCCCCTTATATAAAGTCGGGCCCATACTCCATCATTTAAACTCATCTTTGTGCAACAAATGGAGTAAATGTTACACTGATGGATTGTGGGATTATATGTAGTATGCAGTTAATTCCCATCTTCATAGACAAGTCGACTTCTCTGTTCACACTTCGAATTAGCCTTGATAGATCAGACCACCAAAAAGATTCAAATCTGAGGTGTAATTTCATCAACATGTATGAACCAGAGATGAGCCAATCAGAACATACCCAACGACTCTGTGTTGGATATTGTTACATCAGACCTCCAAATATGGTGGTAGGTGTGACCAGATATGACAGCCAAGCAATAACCCACTCATATGGTACATTTCAAAATTCAAATGGAAATCCGAGGTCAGTGAAATTTTATGTCTATTTATAAATTATTTCAAGGCTAATTCAAAGTGTGAATGGAGAAGTCGACTTGTGTATGAAGATGGTTAGTTTCAAGCATATATCCGGATTTGCAAGTCTGTTACTCTGATGCAGGAACCCCCCTCCTCCAATCAGAGTGAGTGAGTGAATAGGGTTTAACACTTTCACCGATTATTTCCCCTGACAAAAGTGACCTGCTGACAATCAATTCCCTGAGAACTGTTAAAATTTGTACATAGTGCCTTTGGAATGCTATAAATTGTGTTTGCGTGTGAGATTTGGAGGAAAACATAGAAACCCTATCTCTACAATGCACACTTCAGCATTGTTTGTTCCAGTTTTATAGTAAAATCAATAAAATAGCATATAAAATTAGGTTTCATTGGAAGAGAATGTGCTGTCCCCCGCTTTCTTGGCCTAAAAACATCAAAATTCAATGGAGAAATCATCGTTTTTAGACCGCATTTGACTGTGTTTATCTTGAGTTTCGCTTGACCGTTTTCATTGTTTGACCTCTCCCCTTTCTATATATGGCATGACACCGGACGGATGGCAAACATAAACTGGAGAATACGATTGGATTAAAATGATGTAATTCCAATGTTTCAGCCACTGTCTATGCTTGTCTTCTAGCTGTTGGCCGATAGAGGTCATGTGGGCAAAAGTACACATACAGATTGGCTTATCAGCAGCGGGGGAAAACCCACTTGGACGAAAATGGAAAGTTGTTTGACAAATTTTGTGGATCAAACCTCATAAAAACATCATCGACAAAAACCGATCGCCGTTGGCAATTCTACTCATCTGGGGAATAACCTACTTGTAACAGAGCAGATCTTAGGCTGCCATTATATAATGCTGTCCGACTGAAATATCATGCAGTAGGCAGACATGACACCCCACTCAATCAGTCACTCAATCATATTCAATTTAGCATTACAATGAATTTTTAGACAAACAAACTCTATTTTCAAAAAATTCTAAATGGTTTATTCAAACACTAATGCATTGTGACATCAGCGATAGAAATGTTACCACCATGACATCACAATCGGGCATTACAGTATAAGAATGTATCAATTATGGTGAAGCAATATAAAAGGAGCCGTACCGTGTCTGCAGGTCTGTGTCCATCCATAACGTCACTGATTGTTATTTTGATTGCTGCATAATGTCAAAAATGGGGCTGTCACCACAATGTAATCCAATTGTTGCATGTCACATTACGACGCTGTAATGAAAATGTTACTCCCATTGTTGCAGAACATCTCAGTACAAAGTTGTAATGAAAACATAAATCCGATCATCATAAAAGTTCGATGTTGTGATGGAAATGAATAAAAGTGTAGCAATGTTCATCCCCAAAGCGAGGCATTATCAATAAACGTGAAGGACCAAATCTTCATCTTTAATAGAGGAGCTGTGCATCCATACATGCATGCGTTGAGTGTGTCAGTGACACTGGGTAGTTATAAGATATTAGAAATGGTGCCCTGTGACTGTACGGTGTTAGAAATGTATATAGTGTCATCTACATGTATGTATGTTTATGTTTAATTTGATTGTCCTTTAGCATGTACCTTGATTCTTGGTGTGTGTGTGCATTTTTGGAGGGCCTCAGGGAAGATCAGCATTTACTGCTGACAGTGTACTGTGTATCTCACCCTCAGTAAATAAAGATTATTATTATTCGAAAGAGTCAGAATGCACCGTTTCTAAGATCATATCACCACCCAGTGGCATGAACCCAATGATAATGGAAAGGTGCTATCCCTTCTGACCACCCAATGACAATGGAAAGGTGCTATACCTTCTGACCACCCAATGACAATGGAAAGGTGCTATCCCTTCTGACCACCCAATGACAATGGAAAGGTGCTATCCCTTCTGACCATTCTACAGTCAGAGGGCACATTAGAGGGCATTATTCACAGGGTTAATACGCTAACAGCGGGAAAAAAATTCCAATACTTTTTCCAGGACTTCACAGGTCAATATTTTTTTATTTTGCAGGATTTCACAGGTCAATATTTTTTTATTTTCCAGGAGTCTTTAGTACAGTAACTCGTAACAAAGATGAGCAAATTAACGAAGTTCAGAAACAAATTTTGGCCCAGTAATGATCGCTGGTTCTCTCAGAAGACGAAAGTGTAGTGTTTTCAGGAGTTTAACTTTATTTTCAAGCATTTTCCAGGACTTCTCAGGTTAGCAATTAAATTCCAGGCATTTTAAGGACTTTCCAGGAGGCGTATGCACCCTGATTTATGAATATCTGAATTGAGCGATCTCATACACTTGTTCCTCATTATACCCCTATTTCTTCTGATTATTCAGATTGGAAAACTCAACTTCAGGCTACTGTGGAGAGAAATTATGCAAACATTCTACAAATTTCACTAGCTTTCTTTGCACGTTTTTGGGATAAATAACATATCCACACCACAGTACTATTTAGCCTCAGTTGACATAAAGATGGATTTTTTCTGCTTCCAAGTCTAAAAATGCCCTTTGAAACATTAAAAGGCTGAAGTTGGGAGACAAACTATTGACAACACTATCCAGGTGAATCACACTATACATGTACATGTATATAGTTAGTCTTCATAACAGCATAGTTAGTCTACATATTACATCTATATACTATGAGACATAACAGTGGCTGTGCTATACTGAAACAAACCTTATAACGAACCGTGTTATAGTGAGGGACTGGTGTATATATTTTAGGATCACATTGACTCCATCTCCTACATGTAGAGCCCTTCGACCAACACAATGTTCTTTTAATCAATCCTGCACTTTTTTAACAATCAAGGTGGCCTGAAATAACGGCTCTGGAATACGTGTAACAAGTCATTCTTCTCTGCCTCAGGTTTTCAACAACATTCCCACAAAAAAAAAATTCTTACACCAACATCGAAGTTGGTTTGTCTGAGATGTTCAAATCCAATAATGCTATCATAAACAATGACAGGCGAGATGGCTTTATGACTACAGGATCCAATTTAGGGGAAAGAACGCTGAAGTATTCCATCAGCCGACCTGAACTCTCCTGTAAAAAAGGTAAGATTGAGGTAGGAGATTAAGAGAAATCGGAGACGGGCTGGCAAGGGAAATCCATCAGGAGACAATAAGGGAATTGTTTCATTGGATCATAAAGCCCAAATGACGACCATGGGTGATCATGCTCAACAGGAAAGGGTCACAGTAATTACTGGTATTATTGAGCCACCCGATCTTGGAGTCCAGCACAATCTCCGGAATTTAACAGCCAAGGATACCAACACTTCCTTCATTGAACTGGGCACAGCTTCCTGAAATCTCACACAATAGGCAAACACAATCAGACAGACATCTAGTCCACAAGGAACCAGCCTAATAGCCCATTCACATCAAAGGTGAAAATGTCAGAATAACTTGATGTGGTTTATAAGAGGTGCTGGAGTTGGAGAAACATGGTTGTATACGGTAATCCCTCTAATAATTCAATCCCCCTATAAAAATTCAATCATCCCCAATTTCGGGGACAAAATTCAACCGGTGCTTCTAATGAATTTAATCCCCCTCTACAATCAGTGAAATAATGAAGAAATAATGGATTATATGCATGATTTTGAACCATTTCCTGTTAAATAAATTTGATCACCCTCAGATTTTATGGTGGAACATTTCACTTCCTGTGATTGAATAATTAGAGGATTACTGTATACATACAGGTCATTCTCAGACAGATCTGTGCCACCATGACCACGATTATATAGCCAGATCAGCTAATTGCATAGATGGGATGAGTGAGTGAATATGATTTAACGTCGCTTTCCACACTATTACAGTCATATCACGACGTTTGGTTCCTATTTCTTTTCACAACCAGAAAACAATGGGTAGGGAGGGTCCTATTCCTTTTCACACCCAGGTACCCCACAGTCACCTCTTACGGCAAGCTTTCTGAGAGGCTGAGGCCTATTCTTACCATCATGACCATGAACTGGAGTGTGTAGTATGACACCCCTGGTCAAACCCTGCATGGATGGAAAGCCAAAGAAAGAGAAACACAAGATTTCAAAAGATAGTGCCACGGCACTGTAGCTCATCTGTCTGTAACTGGAGAACGTAGCTGTGAGAAATTTTTACTAAAGAACTGCAATAGATGAGTTTCTAACTTGTGTTCTCCCCCCTGAACACTAAATGATCCATGCAGTTATTTCCTGAGATTTCATGATAAAGTTTCATGGGAAATTCAAGATGCGGCCATATTGGAGTTTCGAATCGGACAAGAAAAGGTATCTTGCTCAACTTGACCCCAAGGGGAACCTGTGTATCAAATTTGAGAAAAATCAATGCAGTAGTTCCTGAGAAATCCATGATCGCGATAACAAAGTTTCATGGGGAAATCCAAGATGGCTGCCTGGTGGCCATATTGGATTTTTGAATCAGAGCAGAAAAGATATCTTGCACAACTAGACACCAAGGGGAACCTGTATACCAAATTTGAGAAAGATCCATGCGGTAGTTCCTGAGAAATCGCAATAACAATGTTTCATGGGGAAATCCAAGATGGCCGCCTGGTGGCCATATTGGATTTTTCAATCAGAACACAAATGGTATCTTGCACAGCTAGACCCCAAGGGCAACCTCTGTACCAAATTTGAGAAAGATCCATGCAGTAGTTCCTGAGAAATCACGATGTTTCATCTGGAAATCCAAGATGGTTGCCTGGTGGCCATATTGGATTTTTCAATCAGACCACAAATTGTATCTTGCACAAACTAGACCCCAAGGGGAACCTCTGTACCAAATTTGAGAAAGATCCATGCAGTAGTTCCTGAGAAATCGCGATAACAATGTTTCATCTGGAAATCCAAGATGCCCGCCTGGTGGCCATATTGGATTTCTGAATCAGACCACAAAAGTATCTTGCACAACTAGACCCCAAGGGGAACCTGTGTATCAAATTTGAGAAAGATCCATGCAGTACTTCCTGATAAATCACGATAACAAAGTTTCATAGGGAAATCCAAGGTGGCCGCCTGGTGGCCATATTGGATGTTCGAATCAGAGCAGAAAAGGTATCTTGCACAACTAGACCCCAAGGGGAACCTGTGTACCAAATTTGAGGAAGATCAACACAGTAGTTCCTGATAAATCGCAATAACAATGTTTCATGGGGAAATTTAAGATGGCCGCCTGGTGGCCATATTGGATTTGTGAATCAGACCACAAAAGGTATCTTGCACAACTAGACCCCAAGGGGAACCTGTGTACCAAATTTGAGAAAGATCTATGCAGTAGTTCCTGAGAAATCGCGATAACAATGTTTCATCGGGAAATCGAAGATGGCCGCCTGGTGGCCATATTGGATTTTTGAATCGGACCACAAAAGATATCTTGCACAACTAGACCCCAAGAGGAACCCGTGTACCAAATTTGAGAAAGATCCATCCAGTAGTTACCGAAAAATAATGATGATAAGATTTCACTGGCAAATTCAAGATGGCCACCATGGCAGCCATATTTAAAATCGTATCGACACGGCATGAACAAATTCTGGTGTACTCATTGGGGGGAACATGCATGCCAAGTTTCAGCTTAATCGGCCAAGCGGTTTCAGAGAAGAAGATGTTTACGGACGACGGACGACAGACGACGGACGACGGACGATGGACAGTCAGGCCATGACCTTAACTATTTCCCGATCTTCAAGCTGAGTTATGCGGACTTTTGACCTCTACTTTCATTCTCAAAGACACTATCGTCCCCTCAAAAAGGGAAAAAGAAATGCAATTTTCACTGATGTCCCAATTCTTGAGCAGTGTGACCTTGACCTTTAACTTCACCCCATCGGGCCTTCAGCCCAGATGTGCTAATAAAAAATTGTTCAACTGAGATTCTAAAAGGCATACATGTGCATAACAGATTTGAATTACAATTATATTTCCAAAAATACAGCATTGCCTTGTTTGGAGATTCAGTGAACCATGACCTTTTCACTTCTGAATCAACAGTGTCTTCCATCTTTATGTCAAGGTATATCCCAAAGATTCAAAATATGTTTGCCATAATGACTGGGTGGTATACATGTACATCAAATTTCATTTCACAGCCCTGAATTGGAGTGCAACACCGAATCAAGATTCTTAACTATTTCCCGATCTTCAAGCTGAGTTATGCTGACTTTTCACCTCTACTTTCATTCTCAAAGACACTATCGTCCCCTCAAAAAGGGAAAAAGAAATGCAATTTTCACTGATGTCCCAATTCTTGAGCAGTGTGACCTTGACCTTTAACTTCACCTCAATTTTGGTATGCAACACATCAACTCCCCTAATGTATCCATTCTAAAAAGATAATTACTGATTTTTGATGATTTCCTGATTTTGGGACCACAGTTACTTGACATAGACTGTGACCTCAATTTTGGTACAAAAACACATCTTCTATCCTTTATAATAATAATGTACCAAATAAAAAAAAATAAAAAAAATTGCTTCAGTTTTTTGGGGCAATAAAAAAATTGTCACAGATAGACCAGACACAAATGGACAGATAGATGCAGACATTACCCTCTGACCAAAATTGACTGAAGGGTCTAAATCAATAGGCTCTTCTTCTCCATCACATCTCTGGACTTTTAGCATAAACATACATGTAACAAGTTTCAATAATTTACTGATTTTTGGCCACAGTGACCTTTGACCTTTCAGCCTAAAATGTAATAGGGTTCCTCTTTGCTCCATGGATAATCCATGACCTGGAACGAGAGACTATCTCACTCTCGCATTACATAACCTCTTCCTATGATGGGTGCACAAAGATTGTATACATGTACTCTGAAGATTCACATGAGCTGGAGTTGCCTTGCTGTTTGTTGCAATTTATGGGAATGTAAACATATTCTCACAATCTAAATGTAAATCTGTGAGAGACATATCGATCCAACCAAAGCTCTCAAGATTATCATAATCCTTTATTATTTTGAAACAGATTTTGGTTATAAGTGTCATGTTTGAGATCTGGTGGGAATTTGATCGAAAAATAAGGGTGGACAAAACAACACAACAAGGGTTATGTGTAACCCGGCAGCTCGTCGTTTTGGGTTTTGTCAATAACATGCAGCTTCGCATAAAGATCGAGCCCTTCAGGTTGCACATCACTGGCAATGACAATACATATTGTTATAAAAATTTGACAGTGTCAGTGATGTTGAAGTTGGATTGAAAGATGAACTATATTATAAAACTTGAAATAAATTTAAAGATTACCTTTTTTTCCAAAAGTAAGCTTATACATGTCATTATGAATACATGTACAATTGAAATTTGGTCTGAGATGTGGGTGTGAAATGCCTGGACAAATAACATTAACCCAGAAAACTTTCAGAGTCCAAAAGAAGTCAAAATTAGAAGTCCAGTCTAAACAAAAAACATTAACCTTCCAGCTTGAGTCTAACGTTGTGCTAAACATAAAAACTTAACCAGACACAGACACCAACACCGCCACTTTCCCCCTCTGTCTCCCAATACCTCGCCTACTTCGTATATGGCGAGCTAAAAATGATTTAACACCCATCTAAAATATCCATCAACGCCATTTCATGTCACTCTACACAACCACGACAACGAGCATTAATAATATTCATTCTCTGTATGGTAAGACAGGTATAGGTATGTAATCGCGGTATATTAATTACCCCCCGTTTCCTTCATGTATGGTCCATATTTTGCCTAGGTTATGTACTCAAATGTGTTAATTTCCCCTTGTTTTATTACACCATATGTAGATTCATTTAGACTTGTAATATATAAATAGAATTGCCAGCTGACCAGAGGCAAGTACTGCATCCATATGTCTGGAGAATTTAACGAGCTCATAAATACAAGACAGGTTCACAGAATGTTACGACATAAATGTTGGGTTGCATTATAATCTACCATAACTCACCCAGAGGGATGGCTGTCTAACATGCAAACTAGTTCATCACTGAAGGTGTAAAAACTGCCCGAGGTTGATGTTTAATTAACGTTATCTAATAATCGTCCATAGGAAGTGAAGCAATAAGGCCTAACGACATGATCGATCAGACTATGTGATTCATATTACCTTATTAACGACTTCAGTACAGCTGCAAAGGACAGCCTGTCTGAAAGTGCATGTTGCTTTCACAACAGGCAACTTGTCTTCGGTGAAATTTTCATGATGGTAGATACGAGACAGGATTGTCTAAAACCTCAAGAGTGTACGATAATCCCGATAATAATTCAATCCCCTATCAAAATTGAATCACCCCCAGATTTGGGACAAATTCAATCCTACCTGGCCTGGGGCAGGGGGGAGATGTTGCTTTCTGCTCCCCGGGGGAACCCTGTTGGTTTTTGTTTGTATTTCTGGAATGACAAAAACTAGAGAGCTGACACTCCGTGACTTTACAGTTTATCATATTGGGGTCATTCTGAATCTATTTGCATAACCCCCAAGCAGAGAATCATTGGTGAATTCAAAATGGCGACCATGTCATGTTTTCTTCAGTTTTGTTCAAAATTCATGCTTTTCTGCGACGAAAAGGGAGCAAAGTCTATTTTATTTCACATCAGGTTATTATTTACTATTCTAACATGCTCCAACTAAAAGCCGTGCACTGATTGGTCCTGACCTCAAAACATATAAAGATCTTCATTTGTTTGTTGTGATTCGTGGAACATTCACAACCAGATATTGTGGAACATTCACAACCAGATATTGTGGAACATTCCCAACCAGATATTGTGGAACATTCCCAACCAGATATTGTGGAACATTCACAACCAGATATTGTGGAACATTCACATCCAGATACTGTGGAACATTCACAACCAGATATTGTGGAACATTCACAAGCAGATATTATTGTGTAACATTCACAACCAGATATTTTGTAACATTAACAACCAGATATTGTGTAACATTCACAACCAGATATTGTGCAACATTCACAAGCAGATATTCTAGAACATTCATAACCAGATATTGTCTAACATTCACAACAAGATATTGTATAACATTCACAACCAGATATTGTGCAACATTAACAACCATATATTGTGCAACATTCATAACCAGATATTGTCTAACATTCACAACAAGATACTGTGTAACATTCACAACCAGATATTGTGCAACATTAACAACCATATATTGTGCAACATTCATAACCATATATTGTGTAACATTCACAACAAGATACTGTGTAACATTCACAACCAGATATTGTGCAACATTAACAACCAGATATTGTAGAACATTCATAACCAGATATTGTGTAACATAAACAACCAGTTATTGTGTAATATTCATAACCAGATATTGTGTAACATTGTGAAACATTCACAACCACATATTGTGGAACATTCACAACCACATATTGTGGAACATTCACAACCAGATATTGTGTAATTGTGTAACATTCACATCCAGATATTGTGTAACATTCACATTCAGATAGTGTGGAAAATTCACATCCAGATATTGTGGAACATTCACAACCAGATATTGTGGAACATTCACAACCAGATTTCATAGAACATTCACAACCAGATATTGTGGAACATACACATCCAGATAGTGTGGAACATTCACAACCAGATATTGTGGAACATTCACAACCAGATATTGTGAAACATTCACATCCAGATAGTGTGGAACATTCACAACCAGATATTGTGGAACATTCACAACCAGATATTGTGGATTCACAACCAAATATTGTACAACATTCACAACCAGATATTGTGGAACATTCACAACCAGATAGTGTGGAACATTCATATCCAGATAGTTTGGAACATTCACAACCAGATAATGTGGAACATTCACAACCAGATATTGTGGAACATTCACAACCAGATAGTGTGGAACATTCACAACCATATATTGTGGAACATTCACATCCAGATATTGTGGAACATTCACAAGCAGATTTCATAGAACATTCACAACCAGATATTGTGGAACATTCAAATCCAGATAGTGTGGAACATTCACAACTAGATACTGTGGAACATTCACAACCAGATAGTGTGGAACAGTCACATCCAGATAGTGTGGAACATTCACATCCAGATCTCATGGAACATTCACAACCAGATATTGTGAAACATTCACATTCAGATAGTGTGAACATTCACATCCAGATAGTGTGGAACATTGACAACCAGATAGTGTGTAACATTCACAACCAGATATTGTGGAACAAACCAGATATTGTGGAACATTCACAACCAGATATTGTGAACCAGATATTGTGTAACATTCACAACCAGATATTGTGAAACATTCACAACCAGATATTGTGAAACATTCACATTCAGATAGTGTGAACATTCACATCCAGATAGTGTGGAACATTGACAACCAGATAGTGTGTAACATTCACAACCAGATATTGTGGAACATTCACAACCAGATATTGTGGAACATTCACAACCAGATATTGTGTCACAACCAGATATTGTGTAACATTCACAATCAGATATTGTGTAACATTCACAACCAGATATTGTGTAACATTCACAAGCAGATATTGTGGAACATTCACAAGCAGATTTCATAGAACATTCACAAGCAGATATTGTGTAACATTCACAACCAGATAGTGTGTAACATTCACATCCAGATATTGTGTAACATTCACAACCAGATATTGTGTAACATTCACAACAAGATATTGTGTAACATTCACAACCAGATATTGTGCAACATTAACAACCAGATATTGTAGAACATTCATAACCAGATATTGTGTAACATAAACAACCAGTTATTGTGTAACATTCATAACCAGATATTGTGTAACATTGTGGAACATTCACAACCACATATTGTGGAACATTCACAACCAGATATTGTGTAACTGTGTAACATTCACATCCACATATTGTGGAACATTCACATTCAGATAGTGTGGAATATTCACATCCAGATATTGTGGAACATTCACAACCAGATATTGTGGAACATTCACAATCAGATTTCATAGAACATTCACAACCAGATATTGTGGAACATACACATCCAGATAGTGTGGAACATTCACAACCAGATATTGTGGAACATTCACAACCAGATATTGTGAAACATTCACAACCAGATATTGTGGAACATTCACAACCAGATATTGTGGACCATTCACAACCAAATATTGTACAACATTCACAACCAGATATTGTGGAACATTCACAACCAGATAGTGTGGAACATTCATATCCAGATAGTTTGGAACATTCACAACCAGATATTGTGGAACATTCACAACCATATATTGTGGAACATTCACAACCAGATAGGGTGGAACATTCACAACCAGATATTGTGGAACATTCACAACCATATATTGTGGAACATTCACATCCAGATATTGTGGAACATTTACATCCAGATAGTGTGGAACATTCACAACCAGATATTGTGGAACATTCACAACCAGATATTGTGGAACATTCACAAGCAGATTTCATAGGACATTCACAACCAGATATTGTGGAACATTCAAATCCAGATAGTGTGGAACATTCACAACTAGATATTGTGGAACATTCACAACCAGATAGTGTGGAACAGTCACATCCAGATAGTGTGGAACATTCACATCCAGATCTCATGGAACATTCACAACCAGATATTGTGAAACATTCACATTCAGATAGTGTGAACATACACATCCAGATAGTGTGGAACATTCACAACCAGATAGTGTGTAACATTCACAACCAGATATTGTGGAATAAACCAGATATTGTGGAACATTCACAACCAGATATTGTGAACCAGATATTGTGTAACATTCACAACCAGATATTGTGTAACATTCACAACCAGATATTGTGTAACATTCACAATCAGATATTGTGGAACATTCACAAGCACATTTCATAGAACATTCACAACCAGATATTGTGGAACATTCACAACCAGATATTGTGCAACATTCACAACCAGATAATGTGTAACATTCACAACCAGATATTGTGTAACATTCACAATCAGATATTGTGTAACATTCACAACCAGATATTGTGTAACATTCACAACCAGATATTGTGGAACATTCACAAGCAGATTTCATAGAACATTCACAACCAGATATCGTGTAACATTCACAACCAGATATTGTGGAACATTCACAACCAGATTTCATAGAACATTCACAACCAGATATTGTGGAACATTCACAACCAGATAGTGTGGAACATTCACAACCAGATATTGTGGAACATTCACAACCAGATATTGCGTAACATTCACAACCAGATATTGTGGAACATCCACAACCAGATATTGTGGAACATTCACAACCAAATATTTTCCACAAAAGTTTCAGTGTTATGGAAGATTGAATGGATGGAAAGACAAAACGATACAAAAACAGGTCTCTTCAACTTCGTCAGAGGGTCATAGAAAGGAATTATTGCAGTGATGATTTGTCCATGTATTAATCATTATGGCATTGAACATAGCTTAAACCAAGGTACAAATAATACATATAAATGGAAATAAAGATGTAAATGGAAGTAAATGTTTTACTTTTAGCTGATGGAATATTACAGAACTCGTAACTGATAGAGATGAACAGGATCATTGAGGAGCGATCACTCCTTATTTACTGTTGCGTCGTCAATAATGTAATGTTACATGTCCATAATCAATATTTCATGACTGGTGCAATGTTAGCATGACCATCACAGTCAATGTTTGTGATGTGAAGGAAGCAGTATGAGAGATCATCATACAGACATTAGTGCTGAGGGTATTCCAGGTACATGTAATAAAACAAATCAATTAGTGTCAGACTCTTTAGTCGCTCTAATGCTAAATGATTTGATCAATTACAGAAAGAATATTAAATCAACACATGTTTGTGTATAATTCAACAAATTGCTTGTGTATAATTCAACAAATTTGGAGCAATGTTGCATGGGATTTTATCACCAGGCAGGTTCTGTCTGATGTACAGATAAAAAGCAATGCTGGGCTTGCACCTCCATTGTGAAATGTACTGGTAATCGACTCCCTCTAATAATTCAATCACCGGAAGTGAAATTTTCCACCAAAAACTCTGGGGGTGATCAAATTTAACAAGAGCCCAAGGGGCTTCAATATATGCCCACATATCTGGAATTACATTGGTCCAAATTTCAAGGTTGTTTAATAGCCTTGATTCCAATTGCTTATTGGTAGCTAGCAATCCAGAGAAAGGTCTGCAATTTTGTGCTTCTGAGAATGTAACATATATCACATCTAAAATTGAATGATAAACTAAAATGAGCTTAACTCTTGGAAACTCATTGACCTTGGAGCAAGAACCGAGAGCTCACATATCCAACACTGAAATCGACAATAGTCAAAACACAGAAAATAGTAGTTTTCCTGCAAATGGATTTCTTTCAGACGAGAGAATTTTTCATGAAGGAAGAAGAAAGTGATAAAGTAAACCTTTGTTCTTGAGTTGATAAACAGGTATGAAGTTCATAAAGGACCCCTTCTCCCTGTTAAATTCCTACGAAGTAGGCTACAGATCGCAAATTGTCCGGTAATGAGTCAGTCAGTCCATCCGAATCCTTTCGTCGGCAAAATAAGGAGAACCGTTGACATTAGAGCCTTGATTTTTGGCATGAACGTGCATTAGGGCATTGTTACAAGCAAGTTCTGAGCTGACCGAATTCTGATGAAAATTTGATTTATAATTATTTTTTTTATTATTTATTGATGGCTCAGCGAGTACACTGTCATGCCCATCGGGAACCCTTGGCTGTATGTTTCACTGTATATATAACACAGTGGTGGGATATGCCATCCGTAATTGTTTTTATGAAATAGGAAATGCTAAATGCTAATTACCAACTTGCCAGCCTCAATACACACAATTCAGTATATTTTTATAGATATATGTAAACTGTGGCCTTTAACGTGTATCCTATTTCACATCCAAACATTTCATCACTGACCACATCAGGCTTCAAATTCAGGTCAAATTACCCACTGATGGTGAAATATCCTACATCAACCAATTAAGTCAGCCTGGTGCAATAACCCAGCAGAAGAAAGGAAGATGTGGTATCATCCTTCAGATTAGTCTGTGATCAACCGCCATAGAATATAATGTGAATCAAGAAAACCGGAATAGTACATTCATCAGATTGCCGATACCCAAAATGTGTTGTCTCATATATCTAGATAACAACGTGATGTAGAGACGCTATTTATTCGTCTTTGTACCGGTTATGCTCAGGAGAATGACATAGAATCATTATTATCTTGTGCAGAGAAGGTGTTGGTCTTGAGTTGAATTACTGTAAACTACATAAATGCTACCTTTCTACTATAGTACTATATATAAAAATTTGTTGTATTGTTGGGAAAATAATGCGATTCAAAAAGTTGTTTTGATCCTGGACAAGGGCACTGAAAACCATTAAAGAGATGTAAATGTATTTTCACACGTAAAGCTTGAAATCTACTGAACCTTTATTATTCAATCTGTTTCCTTTAGTTAAAAAATTGTAAAATTAAATCGTCGATCGTTATTTAATTTTGGAATGAAGGCGCATTAGAAGACTGTTACCAACAAGTTCTGAGCTGACCTACTTTTGATGAAAATTTCTGGTGATTTTTGATGAAAATCACTGGCGATTCTGACTTGGGCGGTGCCCATCTTAACCCTTTCACCGATTATTTCCCCTGACAAAAGTGACCTGCTGACGATCAATTCCCTGAGAACTGTTAAAATTTGTATACGGTAAGTTCCCTAAGTATTCGTGACCGGAAGTGAATATCGCAGTCGTGAAAAACTGACCACTTCCGAATAGTTTGTGCAGGTCAGTTCAGAAAAACGGACGTTTTCGTAAATTAGAGTCCCCATATTAAATGCCCATACCGTTCGACAATGAAAGGTCACAATACGTCGACTGTGGTGTTTCTTTAATTTTGTGATATTTACCCCAGACAGCACTCTTAAATGATATAAGATAGACAACCACGAGACATTCACTATACTTTGTGTGTAGAATGAAACCTAATATACTGAGGCGAAGTTCAGTGGTACGAACACGTGTGGTCGAGGGGAAACCCCGAAGCAAAACCCGGGAAATGTTTGTTGTGCATTTAGATTTGTCAGGCAATAATTCGCAATTGATCAAAGGATAAATAAAGCATTCTTTCTGCTCTTCAACCATTAAATTAGGTTCGATCCTTTATTAACAAATGTATGAAAATACTTTCATAGAATTAGGTGGGATCTGTAGACATGGAAGAATGAAAGTTTCAACATGCCACGTGTTGGTTGTACATTTTCCCGCAACACAGAGTTGCAATAACATCACGTGATCAATACTTAGATAGCATGGCACGTGGGCAAAACTTTCGCTTGTACATGGTTCCCGCTTCATAATATATTCAGCCAACACAACCCCAATATATTATGCTTTCGTAACAGTGAGATCACGACTCTCATGAAAAATAAAAATTGGTTCAATCTGTTTCAGATGTAAATGTATTCTGGAATATTTCTGACGAAAGACAGATCGATACATGATGATGACGAAACAGCCAAATGTACAACCGTGTTTTATCTAATATTTAATACCTCATGAGTTCAGCAAAATTAATTCACATTTCAGACAGTATAATTTAGAGAATAAGTAGACAGAAAACCATCCTTTATTCCATCCTTTTATTTTTTTAACTTTTAATCTCAACCCACTATTCCGACCTCCGCTTCAGTTACTGTCAAATTACCGCCTATGATCTCGGTTATCTTACGTAAACGTCTCTTCCGACATTCAACATTTGTGTCGATAATCAAGTCAGAAGTACCGTATTATCTTCACTAATAGTGTAAAAAATTCACTCAAAGATTCTATTTTTCAAGGACTTTTAAGGCCTTTAATTTTCAATATAAAAATTATGCAATTTTACAAACTTTTAAGGACCCATGCGAACCATGAAACAATGACACCGTGCAGAATGACGCCGTTCCACGCTTTTTACGGCTATGAAGATTTTGATGCAGCCATATGTCACGGTTAATCCTGCACGTCACAGCTTTCCTTTCATGATAATTCTCTGAATAATATCCTCGTTTCTATTTTATCCAGGGGTGATTGAAGAGAATAAGTCTGCACTACTGCTTGCTCCTGAAAAGTTGAATACAAGAGCGCCAACTTCTTTCGGTATGCATCACCGCGAATTCCACGGCCGTAATATATTCTGAATCGCCGCGTTCGTTGGAAATGATACGTTTCTAAATTATTTTTGTTTGAACAGTACAAAATATGTTTTCAGTATCATAGCCGGGAATCTCAACCATCGTGTCTTCGGGAAAAAAAATCCGAAGTCGGACCCAAACGGGCGCGTTTCTGGTTTTAGATTAATGCAACTTGGGGTTGGAGTTGATCGTAAATCTCTATCCCGCGACTAAGAAAATCCGTGGTTCAAATGTCCGGTCAAACTTCAGCATTATATTTTTTTAATACCGAATGAAACGTAACTTCCAGTTCTTCATTTTGATATTTTCAGTATAATATCGAATGTATATGCTCTCTTCAATCGGTAATGTTTAATATCGCACGTCCCCGTAAACCGGCAATATTCCCAATTTAACTGTTACGCTGCTGACTTCTTCTTTATGGTGCACTGCAAAAGTTCCCATTTTTACGATGTATTGCACGATTACACCCGGGTTTTATGAGCGAAAATATCATTCATAGATGTGTGCCAAGATTTGCCTCACGTAGCAGCTGGTCCATAATGGTTCGGTCAACGTTTATTTGATTTCATTTTATGCCGAAATATATAAAATTGTCAGCGTAAATAAAATTTATTGGAAGAGACTGCAGTATTTTGGTATAATTGCGGTCGGAAATGGCGAATTATGAAGAATTACAGCGGAAAATCTTGGTTTTTCAGCTGCCTTTCTCCCGGGTCTTTTCCAACTTTTCGTCCGCCATTTGTAGCGTGTGACGTCTCATTGGAAAGGGAATTCCTTATAGTTTCTGATTAGAGCCTTGAATTCGTCCGTTGGCCAATCAAACAGACGATAACATCGAAAATAGGCAAGAGGTCTTTTCCCGTTTCTCTTGGTAACGCTACCAGACGATCGAGATATCGGTTCCTTGATTGGATAAGCGTGTCAGTGTAAAGTCTCGTGACCTAACATCGAAGCGATCATTGGCCAGAGACTTTCAACTGGGTCAAGCTGATCTAGAGAAGACGCCATTTTTTCTGTAATCGCCAAGAATTACGTGACGTTCAGGTCGACAGAAATGTAAAAATAAACTTCGTTGCGATGAGTTCATGGTAATCCGCACTATGGAAATATAAAATGAGCTTCTGTACTTCAACTATACCAAAGAATCATATATTTTGTAAGGGTTTTCTGTAAGTATTTTATATTTTCTGAGCGGCTTCTTGACAATGTTTTATGGAAAATCGCGGTATTTTTAATTATTTTTTATTTTTATTTCTTCCTCCCGACTTCGTTATTCCGAGACAGAATATGAAGTTTACATCCAGGAAATCAAGACAGACTTAGCTAACAATATATGTATGGTTTGTATTAGGTTTCATGCATGGTAAATTTGAAAATATCGATTTTAGACAATGGTACGCGAAGACCGACAAGTTCAGGGCCACTCTCCCGGGCCCGCCGCAGTCTACACTGCGGCCACTCTACCGGGCCCGCCGCAGCGTAACAGTTAATGACCATGAGAAATCGCGGTTTAAACATTGGATACATTTCGTTTGAGACATAATGAAAATCAACTTAGTTGTTACAATTGGTTATGTTCAAAATGCTCAAAAAGTTTGCAAGGTTTATCAAATACTAATTCTAAGGAAACTCGTCGATCTGGAAGCTTTTCCATCGCACAACCACATAATATTATCAATCTCGCGACCACAATAAATGGGGGATTTTCGAATAGTTAGGACCGCGGTTTTTCGCGAATGGGCCGTTTTCGATTACTTAGGGAACAGTGTCACGTGACTTGGCGAAAAATGCCCGTTTTCGAATTTACTTAGGGTCGCGAATACTTAGGGAACTTACCGTATGTTGTCTTTGGAATGTTAGAAAACGTGTTTGCATCTGAGATTTGTAGAAAAACATAGGGACCCCGTCTCCACAATGAACACAATGCTCCAGTTTTATAGCAAAATAATAAAATAGCATACAAAATTAGGTTTTACTTCAAGAGAATGCGCTTTCCCCGGCTTTCTCGACTTGAAAACGCCAAAATTCAACGGAGAAATCGTCTTTTTTCGATCGCATTTGACAGTGTTTATCTCGAGTTGTACTCGGCCATTTGCAATGTTTGACCTCTCATTGGAAAGCGTGGGCTTTCCCCTTTCTGTACATGACATGACCTGGGACGGATGGCAAAAATAAAACGGAGGATACGACTGGATTGAAAATTCCATTTTTCCAGCCACTGTCTACGCGCTTCTTATCTGTTGGCGGATGGAGGTCACGTGGGCGAAATTACGCATACCGATTGGCTCGTCGTCCGAAGGCGGCAACCATCTTGGGCGAAATAGAAAGTTGGTTGTCAAACTTTGTGGATCAAGACTCGTAAAAATATGGAAATAAACTTTGCCGGTTGTCGTTGGCAGTTTTAATCGTCTGGGGAATATTCACCATGCTTTACCAGTCGTGTAACATCAAAAATACAGGAGTTAGGATGAGGTTTTCAATGATTTTTTTCATTTCTGCGGCTTGCTGCCGAGAGGCCCGTCACACGGTATGTGGAAAAAAACGCATTTTTCACTCCGATTTTTTTCGTTCAACATCTAATTTTGCTTTATTTCTTTTGCGTAACAAACAAACAATTTCGAGAATCAAATTGATCAAGGTTTTGACTTTCCAGAAGTATACAGTGTTTGATAGGTTTCCGTTAAAACGAATGCAAAAAAATAAAAGTGCTGTACCCATCGTGATGGCCAACAGGTTTAAAGCTAACCCGGTCAACCGGGGATGGTCGTACGGGTGGCACTCTCGTTATCCCCGTACACCGGGTTTAATCGGTGAAAGGGTTAATATAGGCAGGATTTCAACTGGGGGTGGGGATTTCCAAGAGTTCAGTTCGCGTTCGAGTCCTAATGCCTACTCTACTTCGTAGGTCCTGTGACGTTAGTCACACTGCTCATGTTAGTAAATGTATGGTTTTTATTTCACAACAGTTTAACTAAATGTAGCTGTTTCAAACACGGGAGACAACTCCACAGGACAAATGCCATATACATGTAGGGGAGAGAACTCTGAATATTCCAACCTAACACATATAGTCAGCTAAACTTGATTCAGTTTTGGGGGACCTTGACCTTTGACAAATTGATGTATGGCTCCTCTTCACCATGCGAGTAAGGTATTTGATACCATTCCATACCTTGAAACTAAAGATATCGCATGGACAACAAATGTTAATGGATGAATGGACAGAAAGAAACATCGCATTACATGACCTCGTCTTCGACAGGCATATGAAAACGTGACTTTATGATTTCCTGTATTTTGGGGTCATACTGACCCTGACCTTTGACCTTGACCTAAATTTTGCTACACGACACATCGTCCTCCGTCAATGTATCAATGGACACAAAAAAAAACATGATTTTTATGAATTTCGTGATTTTGGGGGTCAGTGACCTTGACGTTGGTCCTTGACCTACATTTTGGTACGTGACACATCATGTACCTACTGACACAAAAAAAAGTAATTTTCTTGATTCTGGAGTCACAGTGACCTTGACTATTGACCTTGACCTAAATTTTGGTACATGACAAACCATCTCCCCATAATTTCTCAATGGACACAAAAAATCAGGATTTTGAACAATTTCACGATTTTAGGGTCACAGTGACCTTGACCTACATTTTGGTATGTGACACATCGTGTCCCCCTAATGTATTTACTGACTAAAAATTAGTAACTTTTAATGATTTCCTGATTTTTAGGTTACACTGACCTTGATTCTGGTGTCAGTGATTTTGACTATTTGACCTGGATCTAAATTTTGGTACATGACAATACGGCTACCCGTAATTTCTCAATTTTTAACAATTTCATGATTTTGGGGTCACAGTGACCTTGACCTTTGACCGTAACCTACATTTTGATATGTGACACATTGTGTCCCCCTAATGTATCTACCGACGCAAACAAATGTTATTTTTAATAATTTCCTGATTTTTGGGTCACAGTGACCTTTGATCTTTGACCTTGACCTATATTTTGGTATGCGACACTTCATTTCTCCCTACTGAATCTACTCACCAAAAATTAGAAATTTTTAATGATTTCCTGATTTTTCAGTCACTCTGACCTTTGACCTCGACCTACATTTAGTATGCAACATATCATTCCCCCCATGGGCATCCACTCACCAAAAATTAGAACTGTAGATAGAAAACTGTCAATGATCAATGATTACCTGATTTTAGGCAACACTGACCTTTGACCTCTGACCTCAACCTCAATTTTGGTACAATCTCACAATTGGGGATGAGAGGATTGAATTATTAGAGGGAATACCATCCATAATCATCCCTTCTTACATCAGTCATTCATTTTTGATGAGTGTGATCACACCACACTCCTAATTGCACCCATAAAGTGGATCTAGGTGAGTGAAAACAGCTTTCCTTACAACTTCTCGAGCTTTCAGGAGTGTGATTTACACTCCTATAAATCATATTAGTGGTGTGATTTACAGTAGCTGTGGGAGACTGTCTTCTACGTTCTCTCTCGTTGTTCGGGAAATATTGGGATGCCTTTTATTTGTTGACGCCATTTTCCACAAGCAATACAATAACTCAAACCTGCCAAACTGTGTCAATCATTTCCATATAATACTCTGTAAAACCTATGTGGGATAATGTGCTGGGATAAGTCATCCCACACACATATGTGGGATGAGTGCTTGCGATGCACTATGATGGCCAGCTACGATGCATGATACGAGATGCAGGCTTGATATGCTCCAGCAATGTTTTTTCTCAATGTGTCATCGATATTTTTAATAAAATAATGATTTAAAATAATGATTCAAATTATTTGAAAAAAAGGACCCCATATTAACTTGATAATGGGATGAAATTCCCACTCTTGAGAAGGAAAATACATCTCAACCTCGCCGCCTTCTCTCGAGTGGGAATTTTCATCCCATGATCAAGTTATATGGGATCCTCTTACACCCACACAGAGCTGACAAGCTTTTATCAGATCAACTTTCAATTGATATGTCGACCATCACTGAGTTTAGATAGTTATGTACCATAGGAACAATCTGTGATGGAATGTTCGTCAATCACTCTCTTATCTCCGATCCACTTTATTTCCCAAGCTAGTATAAATGAGTCTTTGATGTCCAATAGCATCAAGGCATGAAAATCAATCAGTAATCTATCATGGCTGGTTGATTCCTCAGGTTCAAAGAGAACAATACATAGAGAACAAACATGGTTCTTTGTATCGAGTCCTGTACTCCATCATCTAAACTCATCTTCGTGGAATAAATGTTTAATGATAAAGTGACGACGAATTTTGTGAATATGTAAAGATAGTTCCAAGCAAACATAAAATTCTGTTTACAAGTCTGTTGGTATGTGTAATATGAGTACCCATCAGATATTATTAACATTAGGCCAAAATTTAAACAAAAAAGAAAAGAAAAAGAGAGGGTTTGTTTGTGGTAACCCTATATCTACCCATCAAAAAGGCCCCTATCCAATAAACTTTATTGGCATTTAAAGATTTTTTTTTTCATTAATTTGGTAGTTAACATTTACATTTATTCCATCCTAAATAAAATAAAAATATTTCCCTACATGTTCCTACCGCCCCAAGTTATAGACGGAGGTATTGTTATCACAGACAAACAGTTTTTTAATAATGGCCTTAGAATGAATTGTTATAGAATCTCCAAATCACAAAACTTCTAAGAAGAGAGAATCTGAATGGTCAGGGCTTAGATTGCCCTAATTTCGGCACACCCTCTATTTGGCGCATGAATTATTTTTCTAGGAAGGCAAACATGAAAACATAAATAGCGCAATTATTCAACGTCCTGGAATTCTGCCAAAACAGGTAGGCTTCGACTCAAATATGACACAAAATTGATGAGGAATATCCATAAACATAACTGAACATTGATTCTCAATGCTAGAAAAATATTTTTTAAAAAAAGTTTGTTTTTTTTTTAGATTTTTTTTTTGCTCTCTAAATTGGGCACATCCTAATCTGGGCACATTGACAATGTTCAATGTTGTATCAAGAGGGTAATCCAAAGCCCTGATGGTTACCACAATCACAATATGGCATAACAATGATAATGTATCAATTGTGGTGAAAAAATAACAAGCAGCCAGAGAATGCTAAGTCCCCCGCCGAAATGGCAGCAATATTTTTTAGCATTGTTGATCTCGGGGGATATACATGAGGGAGGCAACTGCTACTTCATAAGCGTTGGATGCGGAAGGGTCTTTCTGCCTTCCCAAGAAGGCCCAAAATCAACTCAGAACGGTTGACTGAACGTTGATTGCTTCTGTAATATAGTTTCCATGCAGTGAAGCATGGAAATTATGTAACCGAGAAGCAACCCCACATGACATCTCAAGGCATATTATCTGCAAACCAAATTTGACGAGAAGCTGAATGCATCCTCAACCTATTGTCCGGAAACCAAATTTTAAATTTGCAAACGGCAGGTGTCACCACCTGTAGGTGCAAGTGGGCAAAACGCAATCCCAAGCATCATCTCATGACATGGTACATGTATCAGCATACGAACTTTGGGAAGAATCTGAAGAGAGGTCTTAAAGTTATTGCCCGGAAACCAAATTTAGATTTGTAGGCGCAAGTGTGCAAAACACAATCCCAAGTGACATCTTGTGGCATATGAATACCAAATTTGAGAAGAATCTGATGAGCAGTTGTCAAATTATTGCCAGAAACAAATTTCCACCAGGTGTCGCCACCAGTATGCAAAAGCAGGTGAAATACAATCCCAAGGGACATATCATGGCATGGTATCTGAATACCAAATTGGAGGAAAATCCGATGAGTGAAATCAAATTTAAATTTGACACGAGGTGGTGCTACATGTAGGCGCAAGTGGGTGAAACGCCAAACTTTCGGAACTCAGTTGTAATTAATATAATAATAAGTTACACGTGTGGACACAAATGATCGTACAGAAGCTTTAGGGTAAATCATATGATGTGGAATACAATTATTTGATAGCAAAATTGAAGGAAATGTTGTCCTTCATTTAATATGACACAAAATAAAATTTAAAAAACCAAAAAACCGGGTTCGGTATTCCACAGTATACATCTGAAATAAAATATGGTTCGTGCAAAAGCTTTAGGGTAAATCATATGATGTGGAATACAATTATTTGATAGTAAAATTGAAGGAAATGTTGTCCTTCATTTAAGATGAGACGAAATATAAAAAAACCAGGGGCTCGGTAGTTATTTCATATTATACTTCTGAAATAAAATGTGGTTCATGCAAAAGCTTTAAATAGGGTAAATCATATGATGTGGAATAGAATGATTTGATAGCAAAATTGAAGGAAATGTTGTCCTTCATTTAAGGTGACACAAAATTCAAAACTAACTGGGGTTTGGTACTGCGGCGATTCCCCCGCCAGTTATTTCATATTATACTTCTGAAATAAAATATGGTTCCTGCAAAAGCTTTTGTGTAAATCATATGATGTGGAATAGAAGGACTGGACAGCAAAATTTAGAAAATGGTGTCCGTCATTTAAAGCGACATGAAATTCAAAACTAACAGCGAGAAGCGGAAGAAAGAAGAAAATGACAAACACATAAGGCCTCCCTAGGGATGCCTAAATTAAACAAAGTATTTGGAAGTTATCGCTTGTGAAGAATTTGAATGGAAACCACGGACATGCACAGAAGATTGGAACAAGACCCAGTGGCGCCACCTTCAGGTGGATCTTGCTGAAACGCAATACCAACCCACGTCTGGTCACAAGGTGTGTATATGCTAAATTTCGAAGGAATCCGACAAAGCTTTTGAAAGTTATCGTCAGTGAAGAATTTGAACAGACACAAAGAGAGCAAGACCCATTTTAACTGGAACGGACACAAAGAAGCGAAACTCAGTGGCGCCACCTTCAGGCAGATGTTGCTGAAATGCAGTAGCAACCAATGTCTTGTCGCAAGTTATGCATATGCCGAATTTCGGGAGAATCCGACGAAGCATTTGGACGTTGTCACTTGTGAAAATTTTTAACAGGTGTCCACGGACACAGAGAAGCAAGACCCATTTTGACCCAGTGGAGCCACCTTCAGGCAGATGTTGCTGAAATGCAATACCAATTGGCGTCCTGTCGCAAGGAATGCGTATGCCGAATTTCGGAACACTCCAACAAAGCGTTAGGAAGTTATCGCTTGCGGAAAATTTAGACAGGCATGCACGGACGTACACGGACATCCACTCACACAAAGAAGCAAGAACCATTTTAAAGTCCCCGATTAAAGTATTATTATTATTTGGAAAATTTCACTTTGTGGAACCAAGTCATTCTAATGTAAGTGTCAAAAATTAGTATTATTATTACTTTTTGGGAAATAAACACTGCTATGGCAATATTCTTAATCATTGATGTCATATGTGTCAGGCCTTGTAATTTTATGGGGCTCAGCCCAGGTCCCAAGATTTATTAACCCAGTAAATAACAATCAATCCAAATCAATGTGTGGGTACAGCTTTTAAATTGAGATCAGCTGTTAGGAATAAATCCACTCTGTTGTCCGCCATAAGCAGACCTATCAACCTGGTGCAATTTTTGTCCCCCTGGTCTTGTATCATGGTACATGTACAGTCCTAACGATTTGAAAAATGGTCTCAGCGAAACTCAGTGGCGCCACCTTCAGGCAAATGTAACTGAAATGCAGTACACAACAGCGTTTTCTCACAAGGAATGCGTATGCCGAATTTCAGGAGAATCCAACAAAGCATTTGGAAGTAATCGCTTGTAAAGAATTCAAACTGACATCCCTGGACACAAAGAACCAAGATCCATTTTGACCCAGTGGCGCCACCTTAAGGCAGATGTTGCTGAAATGCAATACCGACAGGCGTCTTGTCGCAACGAATGCGTATGCCGAATTTCGGAACAATCCAACGAAGCGTTAAGAAGTTATCGCTTGCGGAAAATTCGAACAGGCATGCACGGACGTACACGGGCATCCACGGACACAAAGAAGCAACCCAGTGGCGCCACTTTCAGGCAGATGTTGCTGAAATGCAACACCGAATGGCGTCTTGTCGCAAGGAATGCATATGCCGAATTTTGGAACAATCCAACGAAGCATTAGGAAGTTATCGCTTCGAATACACATGCACGGACGTACACGGGCATCCACGGACACAAAGAAGCAAGAACCATTTTAAAGTCCCCGGCCGCGTTGCGGCGGGGGACAATAAAACTGAAAGAAGTCTCAATGTACTGGAGGTTCAATACAAAATCCACATTGGCCACATTTGTGAGATAACCAAGCATGGATCCAATCAAAGTACACATCAGCCAATGGACATACATGACACAATTTTTCAGATAGGACCATTTGCAATCAGAAGGCAACACTGACCAATCACAAAAAATTCAAATTTATCTTCTCTCCATCTCATACCAATTTCTCTTGGACCAAGCGAGAGAGAGAGAGAGAGAGAGAGAACAAAACAGATTGCTAAATTCATTTCCGACTTAATATTTGTGCTCAATCTGTTGTTTTTTTGTCTGCTAATGCACTCTGGATTGGGGAGAAATGAAATCTAAAAGACATAAAGCTTCGTGCAGTAGTGGAGAGGTAGTCACTGTATGGATGAGGCTTCCAGCGAGTGCTGCAGGAATCAATTTATCTGTTCAGTATTAAACAGCAATTTAATATCATTGTATCCCCCACGAGATAATAGCAATAACTCTGGAGAACAACACCAGAACTGAGTTATTGGAAAACACTAAAGCCTTTGATGACCACTCTAATCTCAGGCCTAGTGAACTCCCCCATGAACGCACCCCAGTTCCTTCCCTATTCACCTAATTCTGTGTGATCAGATGTCTCCACAGTGGCGAACAATTATCAGAGAGAATCAGTAAGAATAGCCACATCACAGACTTACATGTACATTAATCCCTCTAATAATTCAATCCCCCTATCAAAATTCAATCAGCCCCAATTGCGGGGACAAAATTCAATCGGCGATTCTAATGAATTTGATCACCCACTGAAAATCATTGAAATAACAGAAATAATGGATTATCTGCATGATTTGGGCCATTTTGTCAACTTCCAATAAATTAGATCCCTCCCAGATTTTATGGTCGGGAATTTCACTTCCTGTGATTGAATTATTAGAGGAATTACCACACTCAAGTGAGAAGAGATGCCAAACACTCACACAAGGAGCTGACACAGTTTTATCCTTTAAACTTTCAACTGATATGTTAACTATAATTGAGCTTAGATAGGTATGTACCATAGAAACAATCTGCGACGGAACGTTATGTCGATCACTCTCATAATCTTCAATTCACATTATTTCCCAAAACAGAATTTAAAAAATCCAAGCTACTAATGAGTCTTTGATATCGAACGGCATCAAGGCATGAAAATCAATCAGTAATCTTTGAGGGCTGATTGACTCTTCAGGTTCAAAGAGGTAAAACGATTGGCCCCTTGTATAGAGTTCTGTGCACCATCATCTACACTCATCAAACGTTTTATTGGAATTTCAAGAAATTTTGTTGTTGTTAATTTAACATTTTTGCCTTTACGTTTACTCCACCCTAATAGAATAAGATTTTTAAAAAATTCATACCTTCCGACCCAAATTTTAGTCAAAGGAATATTAAAACAAAGAACACATTTTTTTAATGGCCTTAGAATGGATTGTTATAGAAACTCCAAATCACAGAACTCCTTAGAACAGAGAATCTGAATGGTTTATTCATACAAAAGCACTGACAGATATATGTATTGTGACATCAACAATCGAAATAACTACCACCAAGACGTCACAATAGGGCATTACAATGAGATTGCATCAATTGTGGTGAATAGTGGTGAAGCCATAATAAAACTGAAGAAAAAGTCTCCTGGTACTTTGGAGGTTCTATACAAATCCACACAACAATATGTGAGATAATCAAGACATGTGAGATAGATTCTGTCACACAATTATCATCAGCAAGAACCACTTGTAATCAGAAGGCAACACTGACCAATCACAAACAAGTCAAATTTATCTCCCCCCATCCAATACCAATTTCTCTCAGGCAAAGTGAGAAAAAAAGCCTCACCGTTTGCTAAATTCATTTCCGACTTACTATTTGGGCTCAATCTGGTGTTTTTTTATCTGCCAATGCACTTTGGATTGGGAGAAATGAAATTTAAAAGACATAAAGCTTTGTGCAGCAGTGGAGAGGTAGACAATATATGGATGAGGATAGTGAGCGATACAGGAATCCATTTCTATCTGTTCAGTAACAGCAATTTAATATTGTATTCCCCACAAGATAACAGCAATAAGGAAGAACACCACCAGAACCGATTTTATTGGAAAACACTAAAGTCTTTGATGACCACTCCTAATCTCAGGCCTAGCAAACTCCTCCACACACACACCCCAGTTCTTTCCCTGTTCACCTAATTCTGTGTGACTGGTTGCAGTTCTATGTGCTGGGATACTAAATACTGGCACTTGTACCAGACAATCCTTGCCCTCGTGAAGTATTCCTCGGCCATCGACAAAGTCCTGTGGACTACCAGTTCTCCCCCGAAGTCAGTTCGGCCTTTCCACCAAGTGATCACAACATAGCTCTCCACACAATGGGGCATTGATGTGACACCTTTATGACACTTCGGTATAAGATGTGATGGTGTATAAGTTAATGGAGAAGGACACTCTCTGATCTCTGCCATGACAGTATAGCCCAACGTTTTCTGTCAGCAACGTCCAGGTTGACAAGGGGACTAAGAAAGACCCCAGATATTGGTGAACATTCGTCAGGGTATGTGGAACTTTGTATGTGGATGAGGAATATTTCAAGAGTGCAAGGATTGGATGGGGCATGCACCAGGATTTCTGGTCCATGCAAATGGAATTGGTCCCGAGCACACGGATATAGATGGATGGACAAGGCGCTGAGATGTGTACATGGATGAGTTCACTGGGCTTGAATCTGTCTCCACACCTGCAAACAATTATTAGTATTCAGTATTCAATAGTCACATCACAGAATACATGTAGGAAAAATGATTTTATTTTGACAGTTCACACCTAGCCGCTTGGTTTCCTGAGCTTGTGAATAAAGTCTAGAGATGAAATGTTGGGAATACTGCTTCAACTTTTAACGAAAAGGCATCAAGTCTACATGTGGATAGATGGAGAAAGGCATTTAGAAAATATAAACCCTCTGCCATGAGGTACAAGTTTAGTATTCTGTCGGCAAGTTTCAACATTCAGTGCCCAAAATTTCATGGGAAACATTCTAGGAAACCAAAGTTGCTGATTGCAGTCTGGACAAATGGACAGACAAACACATCAAAAACAATAGCCTCACATCCAATATACAAGATGATAAACCACTCTAGATTCCTCCTTCCCTCTTATTCGTTGTCGCAAAACACTAATCTCAGAGAAACTTACGCTGGACTAATTCATGGTAAATTAGTATTTCCTTCATTTTCAGGTGTATCACACACTGTACATTATTATATCCCAGGAAAAATTTGTGATGTTTTCATTGGTTGTGTCATTCTACAAAATAGGATGTTTGGAGATGATGAAATCAAACCTCGCTTTACCACTGAATAATATTTGGCATCTTTTGCAAAGGTAAGTGAAACCGCAAATGCTTGAAAAAAAATAATTCAAATTATGTGACACAGGTGAGGTTGAACAGTCTATTATGCACACTGCATTTTGAAATCAATAAAACTGTCATTCAGGGTTGAACATGATAGGCCTACTTAGCAGTGTCATCCTTATTTGAAGACAATCAACATAATAAAATAACATGACATTCAGATTAATACAAGTATTGCATGTTGTAGCAGGGGACATGTTGATTTGTCAGCCCTCAAAAGGTGATCTACAACTCAGGCACCTTTTCTCTAGCTGACAAATGAACATGTCCCACGCAGCAACTTGCAATAATTGTATAGTGTACCACAATGTAATTTTGATTTTGTTACAGTGATTAGGTGACAACGTTGCAGGGGTTATTCTAGCCCAAAATTGTTCATAAACTCAATTTCAAAATTTTGGAAACTCAATTTTTTACGCGCCTACGGCGCGCAAAGAAATTCTACAAAACTCAATATTTTTGCCTTTTTTATCAAAAAAATGATGAAACTCAATTTTTTCCACTTTTTCATCGCGCCAATCACAGAACTGAGGTTGGTCCTATGTTTGGTCATATGTTTACGACACTTCTTCAGAGACCAACAAATACTGACAATTTTATTTACATGAATTATATCACAGTCTACAACAACATTGCTAAAATAACTCAGTGTTACGAGATAACTCATTGGCCCAAACCATGACAGGGTGCCGTGTATCATCCAACAATTGAAGGCGACATTAGCACGACGTGTCTTCTTAGAGCAACAACAACATATAGACTTGCTGCTGCATTGTCGATCAAGATATAAACTTCGGCCTAAGATAGTCAGTCGTTCATTTGTTACATGCATGTTTTGTGCACTCCGGAACAACCACACCAAACCACAGTACGGCTGTTGTCAGTTAATAGGTTGTTTAGCATGACCTCATGCTAAAACATACATGCTAGATGCTATAATTATTAATTATTGAAGCTAAATTTTTTACCGTTAACAGAGAAGATTGTGATCGAATATATAACCTGGCAACATTCCTGTTTTACAGATTTATACACTCTGAAATCTCTCATAAATATCGCCAGAAAAAAATATTTATGAAATAATTATTCTCTAAAGAGACATTTTAAGTTTGCTTTACTTTAATTGAAACATTATGTAAATAATTATGGTAGACAGTAAGACTCAAATGCACACACATTGTGTAAACAGAAATCAAGGGAAAAAACTCTTACTTGTGACCAATATTAAAGATAACTGCAGAATTTATTACCCGAATTTTCAACGTCAGGAGTACCCTCTTATTGAAATCTTCTTTTATTTTTTTTACACGGACTGAAGATAGGGATTCTCTGTCCACGGCGACGAATTTTGTATGTCCGTCATCCTCAAGCTACGAGTATTCGTCGACAGTCTGTGTTGTCGTTGTTGTTGTCGGGAGTGAAGACGTGAAGCGCTCGACCACTTCGCTCAAAAGTGTTTCATAAGATAAATGGATGATTAAATGAATTGGTTGATGAGGAAACAACAGATCCATAAAATAAAACCACGATGGCTTTGGTACGCGACCGTCAAAAGAGCCGGAGTTAAAACTTTACTGCCACGTGCTTGACACGAGGGAATCCTCGCTAGAAAAGGACTGTGCCTCGTTTTGAAATAGGGCTTTCCCCAAGAATGTGAACCAAGATGGCGGCTCTTCAGTCGCCTTCGCGCTGACTCGCGCTGTGACAGTTCATTCGTTTTACTTAGATTTGCTTACTTATTTCTTTTATGACCAATAATTACTGAAAATACATGCGGCATTATTTATCTCCAAAATATTGATGCGGACAGGTCATGCGAAACAACCTATCAACTGACAACTGGTATGTTGTGGGAAAACTCAAGCGCGCAAACGGCAAAACTCAATTTTTTTTATCAAAACTCAATTTGAAATTTTCTGCAAAACTCAATGTATATTGTTTTTCAGCGTGGTAAACCACGATGAAAAAAAGGCTAGAAAAACCCCTGCGTTGTCATATGATCTTTCAATTCATACAGGAAACAAAAATTATTCATGGACGACATCTGCTGATATTCACATCTAGTGCCCAATACATGTACACATGTGATATTGGGCAACAACCTGCCATTTTGTGAAACGAGTGGCCACTAATCAGTGTTTATCAACTAGAAGTTGGCCGCAGGCTGTTAGAGGACACAGCTGTGATGAGCAGCTTTTTGATGTGACGATGTACTTTTCGACCCAAACGGTATGGCAAACATCAAATCAGAGATGATCAGTAAAGAGCCATCATGGGCCGGTCTAGTGGCAGCGATAAAGGTGATGGCCTGTTCTCAAATCAATCGCGGGACGAGAAATGAAGAGTCGGAAAATCGATACAAGATACGAATATGAAGCTTGACAACCTTCAGATGGAAGAAAACTTAATTAGTTCCTGCTTCAACATCTATCATCTTAAATCTCACACACTCCTGGAATACCAACAGTCTGCGACGTCGGACCTACTAACTCAGTAGACTTCCATTTCGGGGGGAAAATAGAAAATGTCAATTCTTGTCGGTTAGTAATGGATCTTTCTGACGCAGAGAGTTCTATTAAGTATCTAAGACCCTCTTACGCTGCAAATTCCAGTGAAAGCTTTCAACTTGAAGGAGGCCAATTGAAGGCTGGATGGATACGGTGAAAAAAAATCTACGAAAAAAAATACATATATTGGATTTTTGGCAGGTTTGAATTCCCCTCTGCAAATGAACCAGCTAAAACAACATCTCTAGGTTAAAGTGGTCAATAACTATGTCCTCATAGATCCTAACTTGCTGATAGATTCAATAAAGTAGATAGATGAAGTTCAACCAGGAAACTTCTCTCCTTGATTGTGACTTCTTACCCTGGAAGGATTCTGTAATACTAGAATATTTATCCGCTGCGGAGTATGCAGCTCAATTATAATGTTGATTGAGTGAGGACTGAATGATTCACAACAAACTTTCACTCAACAATGACAAATTATATTACTGCAACATTGGTCTACAATTTGGCCGTAACCTGCTGACCAAGATTTCAAGAATATAGCAAATACCTGCGGAAAAATTATCATTGAAGAAAAAATGTACTTCATTAGTTTATTAATTAGTTTACAGTGTCGGTCACTGTAAAGGTAATAATTGGCAGGAGTTCAATGAATTATAAACTGCGTGGACGGAAAGAGTTAACAATAGCGGTTGGTGCTTTATTTATGTACAGTGAAGAATATTAATTAACACCAGGGCTGTTTAAAGGCCTGATATGTAAATGATCTCCTGTGAGAAAGTCAGAAAGGAAATTGTTGTGAAAGTAAGCATATTGCATGACATTAACATAATTTATCTGTTGAAGTAAAAGTCAGAAATCATGAGGCCTTGACAGCAAGAGTGTCAACAGACACTATCTGTGAGAATTGGCACCCGAAAAGGCTTTGCCAGCAGTTGGTAACATAGCCCAAATATCCATTAAGAGCTTTTCTACATAGGCTATTCTTACTTTGTGCACTGTATCGCTAAATGTGGTGTCGGGTCAAATATCGAGCAGAGTATCTCGGCGCGATTTTTGAACAAATCAAGCGGAATATGTGATAAAATGATGGAGTTTCCTCAGGTTTTCGCTGCAAGGCGAAAATAGAGAGAATTGGCTGTCGTGTGACACCAGACTTTGGGAGGTGGTTGCGTTTATGGGTTTCCTTTCGAACGAGAAAGTGAATATGCCTTTCATACCTATTCTTTTTTATTCTATATATATAGGCTAGGCTATGTACCGGTGCGGTTTACCCTGACATTCTTTGTCGTTGCTCTGCGAGCGCCTTAGCTTAGACAGAGAGCCGTATCGTATCCAACTTTTTGTAGGATGTGTGGACCATTAGAGGGAATATTGAGGGGTTGAGAGAGGCAGAACTGCTGTAGAATGTTAATGTGATAAGACTTTACACTAGGTGCAATGTTAAGGATTACTTTGTGAAACAGCTCAACAGTGGAAAGTTGGAGAGGACGGGGAACAATAGGATACTTGAACAATTAGGACACAAGGACGAGGATTACTAGGGTGTTGGGGGCATGAACCACTATTGAAGAAAGTGGGCTGGAGAGAAATTCGATGGGCGATATACTAAATAATGAGTGGATGGGGAGGATGAGTGGCTATTGGGAGATTTAATTATGAGTGTCCATGGTGAAAATTGGTCAAAGTTGCCACTAAGAATTGGTCGGAGAAGAGAGAATGAGGGGGCTTGACAGATGGAAATATTATGTGTGTAGTTATGGAAAAAGAATGTATGTCGTTTAATCAGAATGTGGGGATTACACAGTGTCTATGTGACACTGTTATATAAGAGGGATCATGTGTAGGGCGGGTTGGGGGAAACGGGTTGCACGGCGTGTTCGCACGGACCTGTGCCCATCGCGGTGCGATGGAGTGCCCAAGTACATCCATCCATCCATCCATGTGATGTATAAATAGAAAAACATGATATTCTTGAAGACAGCCACATCGATTATTTATGGGCAATGGCTAGTTACTGAATGTTGGATCTGATACTTAGTATTTAGCTAATATGTACACTATCCAATGGTTCCATACAGTCAGTCGTATTTATATACGGTACTCAGAACATTGGGGAAAACAATTTGAACGATGGACTGAATGTCATATCTGATGCTTATATGGAACGATCATGTAGGTACATGTACATGTACTGTTTCATAGTATATGTGTACCAAGTTTGATGGTTCTAAACCACTTGCATGGGTGTGAATGGACACTATCTATGACAGACAGACATACAGACAGACGTACCGCTGGATATTTCAGGCCGTCTCTCTTAATAGTATAGATTGTATCCAAACATTTCTCCATGTTGATGAAAAGCTCACAGACATTGATAGTCCAGTCGCTTAGGTGAATAATCGTGACACGCCGGATTAAAGCATGAAACTTTGCACAGTTACTGTACATAGGATGCAAAAGCATATCCCGGGTAGGTGCCCGACCTGGGTGACCTTGTTCTCTCAAAATCCAAGATGGCCGCCAATATGGCCGCTAAATATTCAAATGGTCATATCCTTGCTCATATGTTGGCTAACATCTTATTTGAAGTGGCCATATATATGTTTTGTGAGGCACGGAGATCATAAATGAATATTTCAAATAGGTTACAATGACAGATTTAATCATAAATCAAGATGGCCACCAATCAGTTTGACGAAACTTGTCGAGTTATGGAAATTATTCATGTCCAATTAGTTTATCGTTATATATACAATACAGAACTTGAGCTGTGACATAATTTAGACATACGCGAATAACTTTGTTTCCCAAGTACTTCTGACAGGGCTATGAATACCGAGTCATGGCCGCATGTTTATTTACAAGGTCGTTGATCTTCAGGCCATCAATTTACTAATACAAGAACGGCGTTAGTATTGCGGCTGAGCGCCATTTTTGAATGAAATCGTGAAATGCTGGATTGAAGCTGACCCATCTTGGCATAGTAAATGAACATGTTATATACAAACATTCGGCATGACGGTGAACGACCTCAGTGACCTAGTTTTCGAAAAATCCAAGATGGCGTCCAGTATATCTGTCAAACATGTAAATACCCATCTTTCTGTTCAGTGTTAGTCTAGGATGTTCATTGAAATGACTAAATATACCTTTGTGTTGTTCAGAAATTAATATATTGGTAATTCTAACCCTTTGCAAAAAATAGTGTCAAAAGATACTATTTTAAAGTCAAACCTTGTATCGTAAGATTTATAAACTATGTGAACTATGAAAGAGGATGTGAAAGTGCTGCGCAATTGTTGCTGAACCATGCTAAGTGGGACAAAGCATGTCATTTAAGTTTTCCCAGCAAAAAAACTTGAAAGAACAAGCGAATAAATAACGCCGGTTCGGGGAAACAGAGGTCTAAACACCAATCACTCGGAGCCTCTGGTAGGACCGAGCAATCTTCTGTATGTACGCTCAATGAGTGCTGCATATATTCTCAACGGTGACTCTAGACAAGTCTATGGAGGATGGTTACCCAGCTGCAAGATACAGAACTCTTATCACAGATTGCCGGAGGAGATTTAGCGGCAAATGTTTATCGGAGCTAAATAACATAATAGATGTTTGATGGCTTACAATAATTGCTTTAGAATTTTGAAGACAAGTCGTGGGCAGGTAAAAGTTAAGACATTGTAGAATCCAAGGTGTCTCCAGAGCCATTTTTCTACATTGAAAGAAATGTTGAAAAGAGAACCTACATATTCAGGTTTGCTGAGTTACGTGTAGTATATGAAGAGCGACAAGCATTCTGGGAATGTCGAAGACCATCAACAAATCCAGGCTAAAGAATACGCTCCTAGTACACTTTCTGATGGAGTGAGGAGTAGTCTGATTAAGGACAGTAATATACGTGGGTTACCTCTTCAACATCGCCTTTAATGTAGGAAACTAGTCGCAAACATCCGGGATTCTACCAAGTATTCACTTTCAACCGACAACACGATTTGGCGCTTTCTCTCCGCACTTCTGTAGATTACAAACCCCTAAATGGTTTTGGGGTGCAAGGTGATATTACGGATTAAAGCTCCTAGGGATCAACGATTGGCCATTATATCGGACTGGGCGGAAAATGGTTTCTGATCTATTTTTAAATGTTTCTACAATATTCAACTCTAGAAAATATCAAAATAAGTTTTCCAAATTTTAAGAGGGAAACAATCTGGGCCAGTTTGATTGCCCCCCCCCCCTCCCAAATCCGAAGCTCATATGTCAGGTGGCATATGCCATCTTTTCCGTCGGCTCTGGTTCAAAACGATCGTGGGAAATGTATGCTGATTTTTTCATATGTTTTAGCAGAAAAGCTAAGTTACATCATGTGGTAGGTCATTCATGGTGGCGCATGTTAGGGAGTATCGTTTTCGCAAGATGTGCGCAATGAATTTACTACATAATAAGTAAGGCGATTATTTAGTGGTTTGTGACCTGAAAGCCCTCAAACATCTATTATCAGATGTTGCTTCAATAGTAACTAAATCTCTTCCGATAGTCAGAGATAACATGCAGTTCGGTATCTTGGGCTGGCCAATCTTCTCTCGCCGACCCGAATCGGTTTGTTTTTTTTGGTGATTTTTCGATCTTCTTTCACATCCACTTAATTCCAAGTCGACGAGCAGACTGCATCAAGTTCCTGAAAGCTCTTGTCATTCCTTACTAAATCATCGTAGTATTTCAAAGCTCCCTCATCAGGTTTCTCCACAGGACACTTGAAATCTCCTCGCCTCTCACAACAAAAAATACTTCAGTAGAGTACTGAAACTTACCACACGATATCTTTTAAACAAGCGTTCTGAGAACCCCAACATCCGCCAAAGGTGCAGCAGTATTGAAAGCATACATGTAGAGCAAACAATAAGGTCTGGAATAAGTGATGCGGTACAGACAATAATGTCTGGAATAGATTATCTGGTACAGACAATAACATCAGTCCCATGTGGGATTACTGACAAAAGTTAATCCCATGTAGGATGGATAGGTCAGTGCAGTCGGATTACTGGTACATAGGGCATTCCAGTGTGAGATTACTGCTGGGTGGACCAGTCCCATGTTATTACTGATGGATAGTCCTCTGTGGGATTACTGCTGGATAGTCCAGCCCCAAGTGGGATTACTACCATCACCATCATGGTATGGATGGTAGTGATGGTATGGATGGTAGTGATGGTATGGATGGTATGGATGGTAGTGATGGTATGGATGGTAGTGATGGTATGGATGGTATTGATGGTAGTGATGGTATGGATGGTAGTGATGGCATGGATGGTAGTGATGGTATGGATGGTATTGATGGTAGTGATGGTATGGATGGTAGTGATGGCATGGATGGTAGTGATGGTATGGATGGTATTGATGGTAGTGATGGTATGGATGGTAGTGATGGTATGGATGGTAGTGATGGTATGGATGGTATTGATGGTAGTGATGGTAGGAATGGTAGTTATGGTATGGATGGTAGTGATGGTATGGATAGTAGTGATGGTAGGAATGGTAGTGATGGTATGGATGGTAGTGATGGTATAGATGGTATGGATGGTAGTGATGGTATGGATGGTATGGATGGTAGTGATGGTATGGATGGTAGTGATGGTATAGATGTGGCATGGATGGTAGTGATGGTAGGAATGGTAGTGATGGTATGGATGGTAGTGATGGTATGGATGGTAGTGATGGTATGGATGGAAGTGATGGTAGGAATGGTAGTTATGGTATGGATGGTAGTGATGGCATGGATGGTAGTGATGGTAGTGATGGTATGGATGGTAGTTATGGTATGGATAGTAGTGATGGTATGGATAGTAGTGATGGTAGGAATGGTAGTGATGGTATGGATGGTAGTGATGGTATAGATGGTATGGATGGTAGTGATGGTATGGATGGTATGGATGGTAGTGATGGTATGGATGGTAGTGATGGTATAGATGGTATGGATGGTAGTGATGGTATGGATGGTAGTGATGGTATGGATGGTAGTGATGGTATGAATGGTAGTTATGGTATGGATGGTAGTGATGGCATGGATGGTAGTGATGGTAGTGATGGTATGGATGGTAGTGATGGTATGGATGGTAGTGATGGTAGGAATGGTATGGATGATAGGAATGGTAGTGATGGTATGGATGGTAGTGATGGTATGGATGGTAGTGAAGGTAGGAATGGCATGGATGGTAGTGATGGTATGGATGGTAGTGATGGTAGGAATGGTAGTGATGGTATTGATGGTATGGATGTGATGGTATGGATAGTAGTGAAGGTATGGATGGTAGTGATGGTATGGATGGTAGTGATGGTAGGAATGGTAGTGATGGTATGGATGGTAGTGATGGTATGGATGGTAGGATGGCATAGATGGTGGTGATGGCATGGATGGTAGTGATGGTATGGATGGTAGTGATGGTATGGATGGTAGTGATGGTAGGAATGGTAGCGATGGTATGGATGGTAGCGATGGTATGGATGGTAGTGATGGTATGGATGGTAGTAGCGATGGTATGGATGGTAGTGATGGTATGGATGGTAGTGATGGTATGGATGGTAGTGATGGTAGGAATGGTAGCGATGGTATGGATGGTAGCGATGGTATGGATGGTAGTGATGGTATGGATGGTAGTGATGGTAGGAATGGTAGTTATGGTATGGATGGTAGTGATGGTAGTGATGGTATGGATGGTAGTGATGATATGGATGGTAGTGATGGTAGGAATGGTATGGATGGTAGTGATGGTAGGAATGGTAGTGATGGTATGGATGGTAGTGATGGTATGGATGGTAGTGATGGTACGGATGGTAGTGATGGTATGGATGGTATGGATGGTAGTGATGGTATGGATGGTAAGAATGGTAGTGATGGTATGGATGGTAGTGATGGTATGGACGGTATGGATAGTAGTGATGGTAGTGATGTAGTGCTTTTGACGGTAGAAACATGAAGCGATGGTATGGATGGTAGTGATGCAGGATGGTAGTGATGGTATGGATGGAAGTGATGGTAGGAATGGTAGTGATGGCGTATGGATGGTAGTGATGGTATGGACGGTAGTGATGGAAGCGGATGGTAGTGATGGTGGCTGGATGGTAGGAATGGTATGGATGGTAGTGATGGTATGGATGGTAGTGATGGTAGGAATGGTAGCGATGGTATGGATGGTAGTGATGGTAGGAATGGTAGTGATGGTATGGATGGTATGAATGGTAGTGATGGTATGGATAGTAGTGATGGTATGGATAGTAGTGATGGTATGGATGAGCAAGATGGTAGCGCATATAGGAATGAAGCATGGTAGTGATGGTATGGATGGTAGTGATGGGATGGATGTGATGGTATGGATGGTAGTGATGGTATGGATGGTAGTGATGGTATGGATGGTAGTGATGGTATAGATGGTAGTGGGTATGGATGGTAGTGATGGCATGGATGTAGTGATGGTAGGAATGGTAGTGATGGTATGGATGGTAGTGATGGTATGGATGGTAGTGATGGTATGGATGGTAGTGATGGTATGATGGCAGTGATGGTATGGATGGTAGTGATGTATGGATGGTAGTGATGGTAGGAATGGTAGTGATGGTATGGATGGTAGTGATGGTATGGATGGTAGTGATGGTAGGATGGTAGTGGTATGGATGGTAGGAATGGTAGTGATGGTATGGATGGTAGTGATGGTATGGGATGGTAGTGATGGTATGGATGGTAGTGATGGTAGGAATGGTAGTTATGGTATGGATGGTAGTGATGGTATGGATGATAGTGATGGTATGGATGGTAGTGATGGTAGGAATGGTATGGATGGTAGTGATGGTATGGATGGTAGTGATGGTAGGAATGGTAGTGATGGTATGGATGGTAGTGATGGTATCACAGGTACATCTTTTAATCATAAGAAACATGTGTACCAAGTTTCATCATCATTCAATGACAGCTGACAACTGCAGCAAACTGTGGTGTACAGATGTACATGTGCACTTCGGCTAAACGCAAAACTCAATCAGTTGCCATAATTTGGAGAAAAATTAATATTTCATCTCAAAAATAGCACAAATAAATCCTCCAATCATAAGAAACATTTGTACCAAGTTTCGTAATCATCCAATGAGAGCTGACAACTGCAGCAAACTTATCATGTACATGTATATGTATACATGTAGAGGCCTACATGTACAATTTACCTAAACAGAAAACTCTTCATTTGCCATAATTTGGAGAAAAATTAATATTTCTTGTCAAAAATAGCACAGGTACATCCTCTAATCATAAGAAACATGTGTACCAAGTTTCATCATCATCCAATGACAGCTGACAACTGGAGCAAAGTTACCATGTAGATGTATATGTATACATGTAGAGGCCTGTATGTACAATTTACCTAAACAGAAAACTCTTCATTTGCCATAATTTTGAGAAAAATTAATATTTCTTCTCAAAAATAGCACAGGTACATCCTCTTATCATAAGAAACATGTGTACCAAGTTTCATAATCATCCAATGACAGCTGACAACTGGAGCAAACTTACCATGGACATGTATATGTACAATTTACCTAAACAGAAAACTCTTCATTTACCATAATTTGGAGAAAAATTAATATTTCTTGTCAAAAATAGCACAGGTACATCCTCTAATCATAAGAAACATGTGTACCAAGTTTCATAATCATCCAATGACAGCTGACAACTGGAGCAAAGTTACCATGTAGATGTATATGTATACATGTAGAGGCCTACATGTACAATTTACCTAAACAGAAAACTCTTCATTTGCCATAATTTTGAGAAAAATTAATATTTCTTCTCAAAAATAGCACAGGTACATCCTCTTATCATAAGAAACATGTATACCAAGTTTCATAATCATCCAATGACAGCTGACAACTGCAAGAAACTTTCCAAGTACAGATGTACATGTGCACTTCAGCTAAACGCAAAACTCATTCATAGGGATTTTAACATTAGAGTACCCCAGGGGTAGTACCCCCAGGTGGCATACCCACCCCCCATATTTTTTATATTTTTTTTATATTTTTTCTAATTTTTCTAGATTTTTTTTTAACTTGCTAAACCAAAAACCCATTCATTTCCAGGCAGGGGACACCGACACCGACACCGACACCGACGACGACATCCTCTTTCCCCCTCTCACAATATCTCCCCTTTACTTCGTAAGGCGAGATAAAAAATGCAGGATGGCCGTCATGATGACATGACCGTGACGTCATATTCACTGAAGCTAGTTTTTGGCCTATTTTTGGGTCGATTTATCAAATTTTTATTTTTCGATTTTTCTTTTTAAAAACCACTAAGTATAATAGACAATAACTAGTTTTACCTAAAATTACTTTCTAGTCATTTTTCGCCAGAAAAAGTGCAAAGAAGTGGGCAGAAAGGACTGAAAACACGACTTTCTGGGATACATATCCGCCATTTTGGATTTACCCATGATCCTCTGCTCTGGATGATATGCAAATGGCCTTAACTCTTTCCCCCATATAAGCGGGTTTTGACGGATGTTCGCCTAACCCATGAAGACGGATTTTGACGGATGTTCGCCAAACCCATGAAGACGGATTTTGACGTGTCACCGAGTTCCCATGTTATGGATTACTTTGCAATTTTTTCGCGTTTACTTTGAGTGCAACATTATTAAAACTATACATTTTCAGAAAGCCAAAATTTAAATAAATCTGACTAGTATACGGTTGGTTTGTTTTGTAATACGGGTAAATGAAATCAGGAGAGGAAGAAAAATAATTGACGGAAAATGCGCGATTCAACACCAAATGAGTTTGGTATGATCTAAGATAAACGTTCGAGAAATAGTAAAATCTGCTTCCAAATTCCTGAATATTTCACGTAACGCGAGCATAAACTACCAAAGTATCTAACCTTGATGACTAGCTCGTCAAATCTGCCCATCTGAGTTTATTATAAACATTTCCCGGGACCTGTTGATCTCCCGTTTTAAAATTTATCCGCCATTCTTTGGCCCCGCTGTGTTTCGTGGACCCGTGGCCATGGCGACCACGCGCAAAAAACCGACTGCTCCAATCACGCCGGGCCTCTGAAAAGGTCGCTCAAGGTCGCTCAACCTTGGGCCAATCAGTGATGCTGTTTTACTTCACCTTGTTACCAGCCTTCGTTCTCCTTTAGGGAAGTATATGGGACTTTTTCAGTTATAGCTCGTTCTATACCTGCCATCTCATGATGTAACTGCGAAATCCCGAATGTACGGAAAATAAGCTTTACAGTGGTATACGATAATACAGGAATTGCAGCAGAACAACAACAACATAACGCTGCAAAACGCAGCTAAAATGCGACAATTTCTTCGCTTTTCTCGTGATTTCCAACAGATGGAAAGCAAACACAAAACATTTTTTCGCAAGATTACTTATTTTTAGATTAAACGTTGCTGATATTGATATAAAACGTGAACAAATTACGTAGAATGGGCCTGTGGGAGACCATTGGTAAATATTTTGCCACATGACATGGGACATAAAACGGGATATTTTACATCGCTGGAAACGTATGAAAATTGAAATCAGTCCATGGGTTAAAGACCTACGCCATTACAAATCTGTTATGGGTCAGAGAGAGAAAATTCCCCACAAGTCTATGGGGGAAAGAGTTAATTAACATGAGCAGTGTGACTAACGTCACAGGACCTACGAAGTAGAGTAGGCACTAGGAATCGAACGCGAACTGAACTCTTGGAAATCCCCACCCCCAGTTGAAATCCTGCCTATATGCCCAAGTCAGAATCGCCAGTGATTTTCATCAAAAATCACCAGGAATTTTCATCAAAAGTAGGTCAGCTCAGAACTTGTTGGTAACAGTCTTCTAATGCGCCTTCATTCCAAATTAAATAACGATCGCCGATTTAATTTTACAATTTTTTAACTAAAGGAAACAGATTGAATAATAAAGGTTCAGTAGATTTCAAGCTTTACGTGTGAAAATACATTTACATCTCTTTAACGGTTTTCAGTGCCCTTGTCCAGGATCAAAACAACTTTTTGAATCACATTATTTTCCCAACAATATAACAAATTTTTATATATAGTACTATAGTAGAAAGGTAGTATTTATGTAGTTTACGGTAATTCAACTCAAGACCAACACCTTCTCTGCACAAGATAATAATGATTCTATGTCATTTTCCTGAGCATAACCGGTACAAAGACGAATAAATAGCGTCTCTACATCACGTTGTTATCTAGATATATGAGACAACACATTTTGGGTATCGGCAATCTGATGAATGTACTATTCCGGTTTTCTTGTTTCACATTATATTCTATGACGGTTGATCAGTGATTTTCTTCATTGATAAACGTTAAACCACCTCAGCTTCATTGTGTAAATCGGAATTGCATTGCTGTGACACACCAACACACTCCGTGGCAGTGATTCTGTATCCCCTAATCAAGGAATCAAAATGGATCAAGATTTGAAATGACAAGAAAAATTTAGACATATTTTGTTTACACATGTAATTTTTTGTTTAAATTATATCCAAGTGTGATATATAGTCAATATTCAAGAGGTACAAAAAAACCCTCAAGTTATCATATTTTCACATCATGACCAAAGTTACTTTATCTAGTTAAATTCTACCAAAAGAAGACCCTTTAAACATGCCGTCATGGCTTTGTTTCACCCTCAGTAAACTTTTATCAGTGTTGCTCACACAGACTAATCTGAAGGATGATACCACATCTTTCTTTCTTCTGCTGGGTTATTGCACCAGGCCATCCTTAAAAATAAGTTTGTTGCGCGTAACCCGACCGACTGTCCAAAAATCCGCCGACTGGAAACTTTTTTCGCCGATTTTCCGACCGGTCATCTTTTTATTTTGCAATGTCAGAATTATCTCCCCTATCTCCTCTCGTGTAAACGTATGTAAAACGTTCGCCTAGCAAAAGCAAGCAAGATTTCACTCTCCAGTAGTCGGCGATGTGAGCTTATGTCACACGTTTTGAAGGCATATATCCTCCATGGCCCAGTCCGTAGGGGAATGCGTCGACCACGTGTATATGGCGGGAAGTTCCCCCTTCTGTTTTGTGTTTGGGTTTGATGGAGAGTCGAGAGGACAATAAACACATCGAGAGGCAACAGCAACACTGGATGGGAAAAATATTTCAAAACGGTTGGTTATTAAAACCTGCCATAAAGAGCTCTGTCGCGAATCGACTTGGAACGTAGATATGTTTAGGACTGTCACCAACCACGTGGGTCCGTACACCGACAGATTCTGAGACTGACGATGTTACAACAACAACGATGTTTGGATTTCTACTTTTATCCGAGAAGACTTCAGTGTGCCTAAATGCAGAAAATCTATACTGCTTTGTTGTTTAATGGAAACTTTATAACCCTCTATGTCGATGAAGCCATGGATATAGTGTCAGTGGCTTCAGCGGTCTTGACAAATTAGATGGTGCCGTCAGCTTAATTTTGACGTTCCGATGTCGGCATCAAATACACTTGTCAGAATTCCACCTCGGACTAAATTCCACGAAAAGACACAGGTTAGAAACTTAGTATTTGCCTCATTGTTGTCAGTAAATTAAATTACGATGTATTTCTAATCTGAATAAAGGAAGTACCTAAGTATTCAATAAAAGCACACCATAAATTTGCGATGAGGAAGGGCAGTACTGATGTTAATGATTAATTTGAGGTAATTTTCTCAACTCCAAATGGTATAATGAACAACCTTCTGTATAACACTGAGAGGATTTTTTTTCTTTCCTGTCACAATTTTGGCAAAAGTTTGTCTGGTAGTGGTATATGTAAATTTTTTTTTTTTTTGACCAGCTAGTCACTAGTCATTGTCAAGAATGTGTTCAAGGATGTCGATGTCTTCTAAGAAATAAAACAGTTACACAAGCCTGAATTTAAGAATATCTTGCTTTATACCTTGAAGATAACTAGTTTTCTATACTGAAATAATTTTGCTGCCAGACAAAAAGAATATTTCAAATGACCTGCTTAGTATCTGAACTAAATCACACTAACCTCTTCCAGCCTCCCCAATCGGAAAACCTGATCTAAAAAAAAAAAAAAAATTACCTACCTACCGACCCAACTTCCTGAGGTAGGGTCGGGTTACAGCCAACAAACATATTTTTAAGGATAGCCCCAGGCTGACTTAATTGGTTGATGTAGGATATTTCACCATCAGTGGGTAATTTGACCTGAATTTGAGGCCTGATGTGGTCAGTGATGAAATGTTTGGATGTGAAATAGGATACACGTTAAAGGCCACAGTTTACATATATCTATAACAATATACTGAATTGTGTGTATTGAGGCTCGCATAGCGGTTTAGATAAATGCACTACCAAATGATGGATAGTTAGCATTTCCTATTTCATAAAAACAATTACGGATGGCATATCCCACCACTGTGTTATATATACAGTGAAACATACAGCCAAGGGTTCCCGATGGGCATGACAGTGTACTCGCTGAACCATCAATAAATAATAAAAAAAATAATTATAAATCAAATTTTAATCAGAATTCGGTCAACTCAGAACTTGCTGGTAACAATGCCCTAAATTAATGCACGTTCATGCCAAAAATCAAGGTTCTAATGTCAACGGTTCTCCTTATTTTGCCGACGAAAGGATTCGGATGGACTGACGGGACTCATTACCGGACAATTTGCGATCTGTAGCCTACTTCGTAGGAAAATGACCCCAATACGATAAGCTAAAAAGTCACGAAGTTTCAGCCTCCTAGCTAGGTTTCATCGTTTTGGAGCAGCAGAGAAAAGTTCACTACGTGGGGAGGGGGCGGCGGAAAGTGCCACTCCCCCCCCCACAATAAAAAGACCAGGTAGGGTTAAAAATCATATCTTTTGACAATATTTATGGTTGCAAAGGGTTCGAGGTACCAATATATCAATTTCTATGCTTCACAAAGGCATATTTGGTCATTTTAATGAACACACTAACCCAACCACAACAAGAAATACAGGTATTTATATGTTTGATAGGCGTACTGGCCGCCATCTTGGATTTTTCGAAAACTAGGTCACTCAGGTCGGGCACCGCCATGCGGAATGTTTGTACATGTCATGTACATTGACTTTGCCAAGTTTGGTGCTTTAATCCAGCATGTCACGATTTCGTTGAAAAATGGCGTTAAGCCACTAGACTACAAGATTGAGGGAGTGACCTAGCTATCTGAGATGACCCCCAACCCCTCTCAGCAGAGGGTGAAATAGGGCAGAGGTCAGATCATCTTCCCCCATCCATCATATACAATGGACCCAATAACTCATAAGTACCAATATCAATATAATCTTCTTTATATCCATCTGCTTCCCTAGCTACTGTAAGATTTATATGACTATAGGGAATATGATTGATTAAAGGGGAGAGTGACATCATCGTATGGTATAGATGTCCATCTACATGTACATGGGAATATCTTGTCTCCGATTAACACATAAATGATAGAGAAATGAAGAAAATAATCATAAAACTAGATTTCTTTTTTTATAAATGTCCATGTAAATCGCTACATGTATTTCATTTTTCCAGAAATAAGGGAGTCAGGAGTCAAAATAACAGAGAAGGGGGGAGGCGGGGATTTGGTTTAATGTCACACTCAAGGTTATTTTTTATCGTGGTAACACAAATTTGTGACACACACAAAAAGCATTTCTTTTTCCCGACCAGGGTTAGGTTATTTATTCTGCACCGTCCATCTCGCGATGACCAATATTCTAACCATATGACAAAATGTATGTGGCAGGAATATATCTGGTGCCTGGAAATAGAGGGCTGGTCACGGAGAATGTCTGACATCACACAGGGTCAAATGTGTTTGAAAAGGTCATTTTATCAAGCTTGATATACATGTAAACAGCAGTATTTGTTACCGTGATAAAAAAATAAAGTTTATGAACCAAGCAGGTCGTCAACATACTTGTTTTTTAACAACAGAGTCTGTTTCCATTCTTTGGTAGGTTTTCCAGATCATATACATGTGGGCCATTTTCATGAAAATGTACAAATAATGGTAAAGACAATTTTTTTTTATACATTTTGTTCATTTTACATTTTACAGCCATGGATTTGCTGGAAATGCCAGATGATTAAACATTTTATACTTTTTCTCCGTTGTAAATTGTGTATTTTGGCAAAGATAACTGCTTTAAAAAATTAAATTTTTAAACCATTATCATTGCAAATGCAGTTTGAAGGTTAATCATTTTTAAACAACACAGTATTTAATAAAAAGAATCTTTCTGTTGGATAGTATTACATGCATCTGAAATATATGAGAATATAAAGTAATCTCAAATGGTGACGTGAAAAATATTACAAAAAGACTGGATTTATTCTGTCTTTACTGTTATCAGGAAAGTTTTTTGGAGAAATTTAGCAAAAGAAATGTCATATAGAGGGCACTACTGTCCTTATTAAAAGTACCAGGGTGTGGGCAGCCATTTTCCCTCCAGCACTGTGGCAACAGAGCCTGTTTTCTACACATTTGAAAAAAAAGTTTGTGTCCCACTTATTGTCTGTCTTTACCGTTAGTGAGGTATGTCAGTCAAGTTATTTATGATTGTTACCAAACAAAGAACAAGAAATCTAAAAGTGTATATCAAGAAAAATTTATCTTGAAAGACACACTAATCCAGTTCAGCCTGCCTCATGCTGACGTAATCTGTCTTTACTGTTATTCGAACTTGTCTTTACGGTTATAAAATGCCATCGGAATGTGAAACTCTTTTTTTCTGTCGACTCGTATAGTAGTTAGAGAGTTCCTCGTCAATATAGGCCATATGATTGGTTGAGAAGCGGTCACATGACCAAAATGCCAGTCTGATAGCAATGGCTAGTCGCAAGCGACTGCCAAAACCAGTCTCTGTGGCCTACAAGATCTTGAATAATTCCATTTTCATGGTCAAACTGCACAAATTAAATTTTAGATTTGTCTTTACCATTATTTATACGTTTTCATGAAAATGGTCCATGTGCATTATTTTCTGGGATATAACAATGTATATTATTTCTTTTATTAGGCATGTAAACTATTAGAAACAAATACACCACATTTATATTTGAAATTTTTTGGGGGAACAATTGTCAAATGTTTTTGAAATTGCGGACTCTTCCTTTATCGTAGGACTTACCTTTGACAATCCCGGAGTCTCTCAACATCGCCCCTCCTGTGTGGTCCAGGAAAGCAGTTGGGTGTCTGCACAGTATTGCTGGTCACAAATGTAGATCTTCCTTGATATCTTCCTTCTCTCTTCAACAGTATTCCCAAAGAGTCTGTGTCTTAGTAAACAGCCTGTCTGATTGAACAGCATCTACATCCTATTGCACAGAACGTCTCATTGTATTGCATGTCCCTGCATACTATTGCACAGCACATACGATTGAACAGCATATCACATTACATCACCTCACATTGTACCGGTACTGCATAATCCATTGTGAAGCATGTGGTACAGCATGTCCGATATACAGCATGCTCCTGTAATCTATTGTACAGCATGTCATGGAAAACACACTCTCCCATTGTACAGCATGTCCCTGCATCCTATCATAGCATACATGTCCTTTTGTACAGCATGTCTCATTGTACGACATGTCCTTGCATCATACAGCATGTCCTATCGAAAAGCCTCATGCCCCATTGTACAGCATGATTTCCCTGCATACTATTGCCCAGCATGTCCCATGGTATGGTTTTTGTCCCTGCATCATATTGTACAGCACATCCTATGGAACAGCAATTCCCATTAAACAGCATGTCACTGCATACTATTGCCCAGCATGTCCCATGGTATGGTTCTTGTCCATGCATCATACTGTACCGCACATCCTATGGAACAGCAATTCCCATTAAATAGCATGTCACTGCATACTATTGCCCAGCATGTCCCATGGTATGGTTTTTGTCCATGCATCATACTGTACCGCACATCCTATGGAACAGCAATTCCCATTAAATAGCATGTCACTGCATACTATTGCTCAGCATGTCCCATTGTATGGTTTTTGTCCCTGCCATCATATTGTACCGCACATCCTATGGAACAGCAACTCTCATTGAACAGTGTGTCACTGCATACTATTGCCCAGCATGTCCCATGGTATGGTTTTTGTCCCTGCCATCATATTGTACAGCTCATTCTATTGAACAGCAATTCCCATTGAACAACATGTCACCGCATACTATTGCCCAGCATGTCCCATGGTATGGTTTTTGTCCCTGCCATCATATTGTACAGCTCATTCTATTGAACAGCATTTCCCATTGAACAGCATGTCACTGCATCCTATTGCCCAGCATGTTCCATGGTATGGTTTTTGTCCCTGCCATCATATTGTACAGCATGTTCTATTGAACAGCATGTTATCGCATACTAATGCACAGCATTTCTGGTGGTATATCATCTCTTATTGTCCACTATGTCCTGCTGGTCCTTGTCCCCTGGTACAGCAGATAAAACCTACTGTATCCTTGACGTCTTTCATTGTTCATTGAATTAACACAGTTCAGTTGTATGATGAAACTGGATCTCAGCTGTGACGCTCAAAATTAAAATCTGGTACAGATAGGTAGTCAGTGACATTGAACATCAACTTTCACCATGACCCACTGACATGTAGTATTTCTTCTCATTAAACATAATCAAAGGGCAAAGAAATCCCTTAATTTTTTGTTTTTTTTTTGTTTTGAAGAACTATTAGGAAAGCAATTCCTGGCTCAGATACCTAAGTTAATTGCAGTTACCATAAATACCTCACCATGAATTTTGTGTAATGCATATTAATGAATTATGGACATGGAAAAAGGAGTAACAGTATGTAAGTAACCTTCACTTCAATTTATGGATTGCTTATTGTAAATATTTAGTGCAGCGATTGAATGTGGAGTGTAAGTTTCCCTTGCTTGTTTTCTTGCATTGTATGATTGACAGTCAGGTTATGGTTGATCACTGGGTTGATTTTTCCAAGTTGGGATGATTTCAATCCTCCTTTTGCACATTATTGAGAGAACAAAGGAGAGCTTGTCTGTGCAGTGAACCACGAGTTCAGCTGATCAGCTACTGGTTCGTTAACCCAGGAGAATATTTTGAACTGGTGATAGCTGGCATATTTTCATGCAACATTTCCAAAATTACACATTATTCTATGCATAATGACATGTTTTTGAAAACCCTATTTCTTCTAATTTTTTCGAACAGCAGTTTTAGATTTAAAAGCAGAAAAAATGAATGTTAACTGACGCTTAATACTGTGACATGGATATGTTATTTAGCTGTAGCCTACATGTACTGTAGGCCTCCTGAAAAATACTCACAGAGTTCAGTTTCGTCAAATGCAAGCCATGATCCTGTCCAGCCATACAATATGGACCACATAATAATAATTTTCATTTCTTTTTAGACATCATTGGCAGGCCTGCAAGTGACTCACAGTGAAAATATAGGAGAAAATATAGGAGGAAGTTTGTCAAAATATAGGAGAAATATAGGAATTTTTCTAATAAAATATAGGAAACAAAGGTGTGTAAGACAGATCACTACTACATTGTATGTCCCAAATTTGGCATTTTTCTAGTGTTTAATCAAATTATTTCCACTGAATGCGGTCATAGTGCAGGCCATTGAGATGACTCGTTCTGCTGCTTGGTTCAACAAATCGAGATTCAAATGTTTCCATATTTTCCAAAAATGTTCAGAAATGTATTTCCTCCTGCCTATTTGAATCATTTCAGAGCATTGGTGAAAGTTTTTGTGAGGATATTATCCTATATATAATATATTTCGGACGCTAAAATATGAACGTTCAAATTGAGAATGAACGCACCCGAGTTCATTTCTGAACTATCGAACGTTCGTTTTCAAAAGTAGCATGAACGGACGCCAGTTCATTTTCCGACGCCATTCGTCAGAAATGAACGTTCTTGATATTGATACGCTCCCTAAGTCAAAATATAGGAAATATAGAAGGTTCTTGCAGGCCTGCATTGGTTTCCATGATCAACAAATCTTTTCCATGTTGACCATCTCTTTATCAACCCCCAGGCTTGTTCAATGCAAGACTAATTTGCTAGTATATTTTTAAAATCAACAATATTTGGTAACTGTCTCTTTCGTTCACATTTGTAAATGAATTGTTTTGCTAATAAAAAACTGGTATTTATTTACGATGTCTGTATTTCTTATCGTTCCAAATAAAACAGAACTTCCCATATCAGACAGTATCCATCCAGCAATAAATAGACTACTGCTCTGAAAGATGGTTACACATTCTCACTCAAAAAATGAATGTTCTAAAGATTGATTTTCCCTTTGACAGGAATGATATTTTGTGGAGTCTCTCAAAAATGTGTTTATTGACAGAATTCTATTTGTGATCCCATATTGCAACCATGTGACATTTACATCTCCTGTACATAAAAAAGGATCTAAATTGACATGATTGAATCAATAACCAATCATCGTCTTGCATATCAAGTACTTTTCCTCACTTTTTGGTTGGTTACATAATAATACTGATCAATGATACTCACCACCCAAAACTGATTGTCCACCCCTGGCGCCTGATGTACATACATGTACATGTGCATGAAGTCTGGTTGCTGGGCGGGCATCAGTGGCTCATCTGACCACAATCACCATGGTAACTGCACTTTTTGCTGACATACATGTATTAGGTCATCATCTGAAACATGGTAAGGTACAGCTAGTTAGACAGCTGATCAAATACATGTAGTATGCTAGTGAATGAGTGAATGAATATGATTTAACGTCGCTTTCAACTATATTTCAGTCATATCACAACATTGGGTCCTATAGCTGTTCATACCCAGGAATCCCACAGGTAGGGTCCTATTCCTTTTTAGGGAGCTTCTTGAAATTGGGGTATACTACATGTCGGAACTGGCATAAGGCATTCCAAATGGTGTGGCATGGAGCGCCGAGTTGGAACTCTTAGGAACTCCCTGGCATCCATTTTCAAACTCACCAAAGAAAGGATGGCATAGGGCTTGCCATACAACATGTACAATCATGACAATAGCACAGAGGGAATGGCAGGGAATGGCAGGGAATGGAATGGCAGGGAATGGCAGGGAATGGAATGGCAGGGAATGGCAGGGAATGGAATGGCAGGGAATGGCAGGGAATGGCCATTCCAATTGGAACTCCTATCCATACTGATCAGAACACAACACTGGGCATAGTGTATCCCATTTGCATAACCGGCATATGCCATTCCTTTCAAGGAACTCCTGCTCTAAATTCAAGAAGCTCCCTTACACCCGGGAACCCAACGGATGTGGTCCTCGATCCTCCTTTTCACACCCGGGAACCCCATAGGGGCTTCAGTTGTACATGTAGTCACCTTTTACGACAAGCTGTCTGAGAAGCTGAGGCCTATTCTTACCATGACCTGGGGTGTGCACAATGACATCCCAGATCAACCCCGGGAGCCCCATGGGGCGGTCAGGGAAGGATTGGAATTGAGAGGCTATGAGGGAGTTTGTGACATCAGGAAAAGAACTGGTGGGAATTGTGAGGTCAGGAAATGGAGGAAGAGTGGCTGTGAGGTCAGATTGGACAGAGGATGTGAAGTCATGGAAAGGATGAGAGACAGTCATTGGGGGCAGAATGGATAGATGTGAGGATGATACATTAGGAGAAAGGATGGGCTCAGGTTGAATGTCAAAGAATAGTGACAGTTTGTAAGATAGAAAGGGATTGGTTGAGAGGCTGTGAATTTAGGAAAGGGATTATGGGGAGAGAGGGGGATGTCACACACAGCGTTATTCCACTAATATGGTGACAGCCAGTTTGGTTGGTGGAGAAAGCCGGAGTTACCCGGAGGACCACCGCCGTCAGCAAGTAACTGGCAATTTTCACACATGCACCCACAGGACTCAAACCCATGCCGGTTCAGCGGTGTGAGGCTAGCGGCCATCAGCGAAGCACCTTCAATGACCTTAGACCACTCGGCCAGCGAGGGCTCCTGTGAGGGGCTGTGGGATCGATATGATTGGATAGGCTGTTGGATCAGGGATATGACTGGGTAGGCTGTAAGATCAAAAATATGATTGGGTAGGCTGTGGGATCAGGGATATGATTGGGTAGACATGGGATCAGGGATATGATTGGGCAGGCTGTGGAATCAGGGATATGATTGGCTAGGCTATGGGATCAGGGATATGATTGAGTAGGCTGTGAGAACAGGGATATGATTGGGTAGGCTATGAGATCAGGGATATGATTGAGTTGGCTGTGAGAACAGGGATATGACTGGGTAGGCTATGAGATCAGGGATATCATTAGATACATGTAGGCTGTGGGATCAGGGATATGGTTGGGTAGGCTGTGGGATCAGGGATATGATTGGGTAGGCTGGGCATCAGGGATAAGATTGGGTAGGCTGTGGGATCAGGGATATGAATGGGTAGACTGGAATCAGGGATATGATTGGGTAGGCTGTGGGATCAGGGATATGAATGGGTAGGCTATGAGATCAGGGATATGATTGGGTAGGCTGTGGGATCAGGGATATGATTGGGTAGGCTGTGGGATCAGGGATATGATTAGGTAGACTGGGATAAAGGATAAGATTGGGTAGGCTGTGGGATCAGAGATATGATTGGATAGGCTGTGGGATCGGGGTATGATTGGGTAGGCTTTGAGATGAGGGATATGATTGGGTAAACTATGGGATCAGGGATATGATTGGGTAGGTTGTGGGATCAGGGATATTAATTGGTAGGCTATGAGATCAGGGATATGATTGGGTGGGCTGTGGGATCAGCACTATGATTGGGTAGGCTGTGGGATCAGTGATATGATTAGGTAGTCTGTGGGATCAGATTGGGTAGCCTGTGGGATCAGGGATATGATTGCGTAGACTGTGGGAACAGGGATATAATTGGGTAGACTGGAATCAGGGATATGATTGTGTAGGCTGCGGGATCAGGGATATGATTGTGTAGGCTGTGGGATCAAGGATATGATTGGGTAGGCTGTGGGATCAGGGATATGACTGGATAGACTGTGAGATCAGGGATATGACTGAGTAGACTGGGATAAGAGATACGATTAGGCAGACTGTGGGATCAGGGATATGGTTTGGGTAGGCAATGGGATCAGGGATATGATCAGGTATACTGGGATCAGGGATATGATTGGGTAGACTGTGGGATCAGGGATATGGTTGGGTAGCCTGTGGGATCAGGGATATGATTGGGTAGGCTGTGAGATCAGGATTATGATTGGGTAGACTGTGGGAACAGGGATATGATTGGGTAGACTGGGATTAGAAATATGATTGGGTAGGCTGTGAGATCAGGGGTATGACTGGGTAGACTGAGATCCGGGATATGACTGGGTAGACTGGGACCAGAGATATGATAGGGTAGACTGTGGGATTAGGGATATGATTGGGTAGGTTGTGGGATCAGGGATCCATATGATTGGGTAGGCTAAAGATCAAGAATGAGATTGGGTGAGAGGCTGTGAGATCCATAAATCGATGAGTGAATGGCTTTGAGGTCAGGGGAGGGATGCGTGGGAGGCTCGTGGATAAGAAAAGAGATGGGTGGGAGGAAGAAAGTGGGATGGAGGTGGTGGATGACGTGAACAAGATTTATGGCCATTTTCGATAATTTTTCAGTCATCAGGGGTTTTTTCAGACGAAAATCCTTTATCGAACTCAATTTCAAAACTTGAAAAACTCAATTTTTTTTGCGCACCTTCGGCGCGCTAAAAGTACAATAAAACTCAATTTTTCAACTTTTTAGTCGTGTAGTAGATATAAAACTCAATTTTTTATTATTTTAGTAGTACACTCCAAACAATCTTTTATTTGATCGCTTTTTCATCGCAGAGAAAAATACAAATGTTAAATATGGCATAATAATAAACATGAATGTCCATTTTGTTATGCATGTACTTCAGAGTGAGGTATGGAGGTCCACACAAATAAACTACTGAAGTGTAATTGCTAAAGTAAATCCCATGCAACACATGCGGATATATGGAATGGACTGATAAATTACATGAACCAAAACTGACTGAACGGATTGATCATTGAGTCCAAGATCAATAAATATATGAATATCCATGATATGTTAACATTTCTGCCTAAAATGATCTTTATTTGGGGATAAAAATTGACATAGAGTCCAAGGTGGTTTCCCTCTACGCAACTGCTATCCATACAATTCCTTCTGCGTTCATTCGTATATTTAATTGATTGTAATTCTTCGGGACCGTAACTCGTCGGTGTGTACCTTCCTTTCGTCGAACTGTCAAACGATTGTCACGTTGCCTTGGTAGGGTCAAGGTTGTTTATTAGCCAATCATGGCGCTACAGAGGGCGCTGGTCGGGAGCCCGCGAAAGAGTGCGCTACTTCACACTAATCCTGGTTTCCGAATGCAACAAGGGAGACAACTATTTATTGATGCAGTATCTCTGTCGAAGGAAAATGGCTGCCAATCGCTGTCGAAAGATGTTAAATAAAAATGGAAAGGTAACGATCGAATCTTTTACCCCAAAATTGTTGATGTCTTTCGTTATGATTCCAACAACGATCCTGGTTTACGTAAGGTATTCAGACATGATGTCTTTATATCGCCCTGTCTCTGCAATTGACCGCAACGTCGGCCAAAAAAAATTCTTGCCGGCAGACGCAAATTATATATTTCTTCCGACTATTTTTTCACAGAAACTCAATTTTTTTTTCACAGAAACTCAAGCGCGCCTTCGCAAACTATCAACCCCAGAAAATACTCAATTTCCGAGAAAAAAACTCAATTTAAAAAATTCCAAAAACTCAATTTGTAATCGTTTTTCATCGGGGTTACCCCGATGAAAAACTGTCTCAAAAAACCCCTGGTCATATCATGATGGTGCCTACATATGCCAGGACACTCAGTTCCTAGTATCCTGGACACTGATGCTCACTCAATACAGCAAACAATAACATCAAAGTACTGACTGGGCTCGACATTGCACAACGTCAGTGATCTGACAAGAACTACATGTAGTGTGCCCATGCAATGTGATGGACGACAAGCTATGGGCCTACAAGAAAGCCAGAAGGGATGTGAGGCTGTGGATGCTGATAGATCATACTAAGCATCCTGTATTTTCTGTCCTCTAATCTCTTAAAACAATTAAATCTCTTAAAACAACAAAAACTGTGAACATTTATAAGCATACCTGACTGTACCAGCTGGAATATGTAAGTTGTAAATACATAGATAATCTGGTCAATATCAAATACCAACGAATACATGTAGGTTACATCCATGGAGGTCACAGATGGTATATACAGCTGTAATTACACCAGTTCACACAATAAATCCACAAATAATGAGATATTTGACACATCTATTGCTGCCTATTGATCTAAAATGTATGCACTCCTTGATGGGGAGTCATTTTTATCTTTTCGAAACAGATGCTATACAATGAATGTAAGAATCTCGATCTGCATCAGCATGAAAAATGGTTTCCATTATTTTTATAAATCAGGTCCTCCGCATGTTCAAGAATCAATCAATTGAAGTCTATTGATCTGACAGAATTTTCTATTATCATGATTAAGGGGTTTACTTAACTTTCACATGCAAACGAGTTGATGGTAAAGCCCTCTGAATAATGGACTTATATTTAAGTACTTCTTGAAAAAATAGCAATCCAAACGAGAGCCATCAGAAGATGGTGTATCCCCCCCCCACCTCCACCCGGCCCCAGTGTCAGTGAACTGGGAAAGAAGAAAACAGCTGCAGTTCTGTATATAGGAAATCAGTGATGTGCAATACAACACATTCAAATTCTCCAGACTGTGCCTATAATATACACCAAGTGTCATTTAAACCACATGAAAAGTTGTAGTAGGAGTTGAATGACAAGACATTCGAACTGTAAAGGGCAATAACTTAGTAAGGAAAAATCCTCTGTCAACAATAAGAGCAAATGCGAATATCCAGACTGTGCCGATAACATCCACCAAGTATTATAAATGTAAAAATGTAGGAGATGCTTTGACAAGATGTCAGTTAATCTACAGTATTTTGAACTGTAAGGGGCAATAACTCAGTAAGGAAAAACCCTTCACTTACGGGATGTGCATCTTCAGATTGTGCCGATAATATCCACCAAGTATTAGGTGAACCATATCAAAAGTGTAGGAGCAGTTGCGTTGACAAGATATCATTTAATCTACAGTATTTTTAACTGTAAAGGGTAATAACTCAGTAAGGAAAAATTCTCAGTCAACGGGAAGAGCACATGTGTGTTATCAAAAGTGTAAGAGGAATTGTGTTGACAGGAAATACGGAAAGACAGATCTACAATACTATGAACTGTAAAGGGCAATAACTCAGTAAGGAAAAATCCTCCATCTACGGGAAGGGCACATGTGCGTTTTCGGAATGTGCCGATAATATTCAACAAGTATCATGTGAACTGTATCAAAAGTGTCGGAGGAGTTGTGTTGCCTGTGCCGATAACATCCACCAAGTATTATAAATGTGAAAATGTAGGAGATGTGTTGACAAGATATCATTTAATCTACAGTATTTTGAACTGTAAAGGGCAATAACTCGGTAAGGAAATATCCACCATCAACGGGAAGAGCACATGCGCATCTTCAAACTGTGCTGATAATATCCACCAAGTATCGTATGAACTGTATCAAAAGTGTAGGAGGAGTTGCATTGACAAGAAATATGGACAGACCGACATCGACAGAATTGGCAGACTTCGATGCCTATCGCTATATGCCGGGGGGATGTAAATCATATCCCTTACAGTTCAGAAGTGCCACACTTCATGTGAAGTGTGCCTAGAAGTGCCTCTGAAGAGTACACTGAAAAGGCACTTCAACAACAGAGAAAAATACTGGCATACTTCATAGGTACTTCATTAGAAAAAGGCAGTAGCCAAGGCACTTCTCAAAGACACTTTATTGGCTTTGTCAATTTCATAGCAAAAAATGAGGGACTTCAGAGACACTTCTGAGACTTGGTTATTGTTCGGCATAAATCCATGGTAGGCTACTCCTCAAAGACACTTCATGGACTTTGTCAGTTCTTCAGCAAAACTTGGGGGACTTCAGGGACATTTCTGAGACTTAGTTATTTTTCAGCATAATCTAAGGTAGGCCTACTCCTCAGACATTTCTTGGACTTTGTCAGTTTTATAGCATAACTTGGGGGACTTCCCCTTGAAAAAATATCTTCTATGATCCGATAAGATTCTAAAAAATCCTATACGATTCTGGAAAATCCTATAAGATTCTGAAAAATCCTAGCTATGAGATTCAATTCAATAGGATTTCTAGATTATTGGAATTTTCCACAAACTGTTACAGTAAGATAACATTATAACATTACATAACATTATTATAGCATTAAAAGCTGGAAGTTTAGCTTGGGCCGTGAAACAGACACCCTTCAAGGTCAAGGGTCAAATGACCACTTCTTCAAGCTGGGGAGCCAATAAATAAACTACTCTGTTGGGTTACATAGATACATGAAATACACCGAATAGTGGAGAATGTTTCTTGAAATTGGGGAGAGACGCAACATGAAAATCAGTCTGTAATTTTTGTTCTTTGTTTGTATCCCCCGAACTAAAATTAACAGCGACAACTGCTTTCAGGCAACAATGTGCAATGATCGAGTATACAGTAAGGCCAAGGGTAACTACAATACAGGATTACAGCATCTCACTGACCAAAACATGTGTTAACGCACTGCCAAACAACAACAACAACATCAAACAACAACACAGGAGGTTTCCCTGTTAGATATGTGCTGGGGACTGTCTTGGTCTGCACGGGACTTCATTAATCACTTATGAAAGGACCATCTCTCATATCATTGTTTTGAAAGTACACTTTACACTCCCATAATATCAACCGTGCAACCAGCATGCAGTCCCCTGCACAAATTCACTCTGATGTTGTTATCAGCAAATATCTAAAATTTCAATAAAACTAAAATTCTCACATTTAAAAATAAAATCTGTTCTTAAAATTTACTTACATGTACGTTTCTCTTGCTTTTTCAACCACAATCGATAATTATTCCGTATTTAGATGAATCCCAATGACATACAGTTCAGGATATAGTGTTCAATCAATTCGGCTGTTCACACAAAATAACTAGCTCAATAATTGCGACAATCTCAACGATACATCCAGTCCGTTTTGTAGGGAAGAGAAGGGGCAGATTTGAGACTCGGTTTAGTTTTATACCCCGACTCGAACTATATTTTATTCATTTTCTTGGTTTGAGTACAAATGTTCCTGTTCCAGATACATTCTCCACTGCAATTGTTTAAATGTGAAAGTGCTGTCATCATTTTGGGCACTGATTTTGAGCATTTCACTGTCACCAATGTACTGGTGGAGTGTAATATGGATGTCCTACATTTCGCCATCAAATGTATGGCAGAGGTATTGACAGTTGTGGCTTTCTGATGTAATGGAGAATGTAACTGTCACTCTGTATTTTAACCCTCTTTCTGCTGTTTATCTAACCAAGTACTGAAAACTCAGTTGTGAACAAACAGGCCTATTTTGGTCATTTAAAATGCCCAAAATCAATACTAATATTTTCTGTCAGAGTTTAGCTAACAGGATTTATATGTTTTTGGAACTTTCTTTGCATATTAGGTTCCAACAATTATTCCAAGTTTATAGACATCTCTGACACATGGAGGGTTAATTTAACCAGAATATGACCAGACTAGTATTTATTTATTTTAGCTAGTGTTCCATGCCATTCCTGAACTGTGATGAGCCTACATATCATCACTAATTGTTTCCAACTTGATTTTACCAGAAAATAATAACAGTTGTGTCTGGGAATGTTGTTCCACCCTTTTGCTCTGGTCATTTTACACAATTAAAAAATTTATCAAAATCTTTGGCACTTCTCCGATTGAGCCTGTAATACTGTAGCATTACACATATTACAGGATAACTGACTTTCTAGTTTTCAGTCAAATATTTCAAAATCTCAATTCAATATTTCAAAATTCTACTCCAATATTTTCACCAAATATTCACTTTTTATGCAACAAACACAGATAAAATCATTCATATATGAAAATTATGAAATTAGGAATTCAATTAGTACATACATGTAAATGTATAATTTCAACTCATGACAGTAGTTATAGAACTACATGTACATGTATACAAGTTTCAATGATCTTAATTAGCTCTGGGAATATCCCAGCTTAAAGTTGGCTGATTTGATTTCACTCAGTGACATCAAATCTCATTTCCATGAAACCACTAAACAACAGATTTGTACTTCACAGTTCAAAATAGCTACAACCATGTAAAATATTCATGTGATTACTGACATATTACTCAGAACTGTGAACACTTTTTGGGATCTTTGACAGTGATCTGTATCATGGGTTTCCATTTGAATAAAATAAATATATTAATAATATATCATCAACAACAACAAAAAAGGCTGACCTCAATCAAGTGCACAAATCAGGTGGATTTGTTCATGTTAAGTCAGAAGTATGGAGGTTTGAAGAACTGTATTGCAGATGGTGATGAGTGCAGCTAGTGATATAGTAAGTAAATTATAATATAACTATAATTTATATTTTTTTCATAACTTAAGTTAATAACCAAAGAACTGAGCTGAACAATGGGAGACCCACCATGAGTATCAACTATTATTATCAACAAGTTTCCCTTGACATACTTGGCATATTAAAAAATTGATATTGGCCTCAATAAATATTGCTATATGGACTGGTTGTAATAATGTACTTCACCTTATAATTGCAGTCAAATTTAATGGGTCATATAGCATGGCTTTCACAAAGAAATATCCATATCTCTGTCTCAATATCACTTTCAGATCTACCCAGGTTAATCACGGCAGTGTGGATTGCCATTGTCATGATTGTGTGAATTGTCAGCTTGGAAACCCCAGGCTTGAGGACCTCATATGAAGATTGGCATGCACACCTGGAGGAAATCCCCTGAGTGTGAGATATTTTTATCACAAAAATGTTTGTATACTTCCTGTTCATGTCAAAACAGGGGGATTTAACTGGTTGGGGAGATGGTAGCTCTAATAAATTATCTTGTTGTTTTGAACTGTTTATTGATTTATAAAATTTATTGATTTTTGTTCCTTCCAGAAGATTAGAGAATATTTCCATACCAAATTTTTGACAAAATGGTAAAGAAATATTTTTTTATAAATATATATTGATAATAAAATGTTAGCATAACCTATTTTCAGCTGTAATCAGAAAAAGTATAATCAACTTTGATTAGACTTTCAATCATTATAACAGGATATATTTTCCTTGTCTATTGATTGCACTATATATATACCAAAGCTAAGGATCTTCCCACGTACACTTCAATTGTACATTAATTTCTACCCACATCTTGAGAAATGAGAACATTTCATTTCAAAAAATTTAAGAATTTATAGTTAATAAGCATTTATTTGTTATTTGAAAACCTGTATGGAGATTTAGTTGAACTAGAAATTAACAAAGACAAATTATAACAAGCGTTCTGAGAACCCCAACATCTTGCCTTGCGGGGTCATCCGCCGAAGGTGCAGCAGTATTGAAAGCATACATGTAGAGCAAACAATAAGGTCTGGAATAGGTGATGTGGTACAGACAATAATGTCTGGAATAGATTATCTGGTACAGACAATAACATCAGTCCCATGTGGGATTATTGGCGTATAAGTTAATCCCATGTAGGATGGATAGGTCAGTGCCGTCGGATTACTGGTGCATAGGGCAGTCCAGTGTGAGATTACTGCTGTATAGGTCAGTCCCATGTGAGATTACTGCTGGATAGGTCAATCCTGTGTAGGATTACTGCCGGATGGACCAGTCCCGTGTGCTATTACTGATGGATAGACCAGTTCCCTGTGGGATTACTGCTGGATAGTCCAGTCCCAAGTGGGATTACTGCTGGATAGGCCAGTCCTATCTGGGATTACTGCTGGATAGATGAGTCTCGTATGGGATTAATGCTGGATAGGACAGTCCCGTGTGGGATTGCTGCTGCATAGGCAGTCCAGTGTGGGATTACTGCTGCATACGGCAATCCTGTGTGGGATTACGGCTGGGGAGGCCAGTCCCATGTGGGATTACTGCTGGATAGGCTAAACCTGTGTGGGATTACAGCGGGATAGGTTAGTCCCATGTAGGATTATGGCTGGATAGGTCAGTGCCATGTGGGATTACTGCTGCATATTGCAGTCCAGTGTCATATTACTTCTGGATAGGTCAGTCCCGTGTGAGATTACTGCTGCGTAGGCCAGTCCCGTGTGGGATTACTGCTGGATAGGCCAGTCCCATGTGGGATTACTGCTGGATAGGCCAGTCCGGTCTGGGATTACTGCTTGATAGGTCAGTCCCGTGTAGCATTAGTGCTGGATAGGCCAGTGTCATTTAGGATTACTGCTGGATAGGTCAGTCCTGTGTGGGATTACTGCTGGATAGACCAGTCCCAAATGGGATTACTGCTGGATAGACCAGTCCAAAATGGGATTACTGGTGGATAGACCAGTCCAAAATGGGATTACTGCTGGATAGACCAGTCCAAAATGGGATTACTGCTGGATAGACCAGTTCGGTCTGGGATTACTGCTGGATACATGTAGTTGAGTTCCATATGGGATTACTGCTGGATAGGTCAGTCCCATGTGGCATTACTGCTGGATAGGCCAGTGCCATTTGGGATTACTGCTGGATAGGTCAGCTCTGTGTGAGATTACTGCTGGATAGGCCAGTCCCAAATGGGATTACTACTGGATAGACCAGTCTGGTCTGGGATTACTGCTGGATAGTTGAGTTCCGTATGGGATTACTGCTGGATAGGACAGTTCCGTGTGGCATTACTGCTGGATAGGCCAGTGCCATTTGGGAATACTGCTGGATAGGTCAGTGCCATGTGGGATTACTGCGGGAGAGCTGTGACCTAGGAAAACATGAAACATGTCCAGGTTTTATAATCATCTCACGAAAGGTTCAACAAACTTTCCATGTACAGATTTTGCCCAACAAAAACCTTATCAATGGAAACGTACAAAGTCTAAACTGCAATAATTAGGACAAAAATTCATATTTAATGTCATATTTGTTAAATAGCACATGCACAGTCTTGAATCACATTGAACTTTGGTAGCAAGTATCAAACTCATCCAATGGAAGCTGACAGCTTCAGAAAACTTTCCATGTACATTATTATTGGCAGATTACTTAGACAAAACCCTCAAAATTTGAACAAAAATTAATATATCTTCTAAATAGCAGCACAGGGCCATCCTCTAATCATAAGAAACATGTGTACCAAGTTTCATAATCATTCAATGACAGCTGACGACTGCAGTGAACTGTGGTATACAGATGTACATGTACATGTGCACTTCAGCTAAACGCAAAACTCAATCATTTGCCATAATTTGAAGAAAAATTAATATTTCATCTCAAAAATAGCACAGGTACATTCTCTAATCATAAGAAACGCAAAACTCAATCATTTGCCATAATACGGAGAAAAATTAGTATTTCATCTCCTAAATAGCACAGGTATATCTTCTAATCATAAGAAACATGTGTACCAAGTTTCATAATCATTCAATGACAGCTGACAACTGCAGCAAACTGTGGTATACAGATGTACATGTACATGTGCACTTCAGCTAAACGCAAAACTCAATCATTTGCCATAATTTGAAGAAAAATTAATATTTCATCTCAAAAATAGCACAGGTACATTCTCTAATCATAAGAAACATGTGTACCAAGTTTTGTAATCATCCAATGAGAGCTGACAACTGCAGCAAACTTACCATGTACATGTACATGTATACACGTAGAGGCCTACATGTACAATTCACCTAAACAGAAAACTCTATCATTTGCCATAATTTGGAGAAAATTTATATTTCATCTCAAAAATAGCCAACGTACATTCTCTAATCATAAGAAACATGTGTACCAAGTTTTGTAATCATCCAATGAGAGCTGACAACTGCAGCAAACTTACCATGTACATGTACATGTATACACATAGAGGCCTACATGTACAATTCACCTAAACAGAAAACTCTATCATTTGCCATAATTTGAAGAAAAATTTATATTTCTTCTCAAAAATAGCACAGGTACATCCTCTAATCATAAGAAACATGTGTACCAAGTTTCATAATCATCCAATGACAGCTGACAACTGCAACAAACTTTCTAAGTACAGATGTACATGTGCACTTCAGCTAAATGCAAAACTCTTAGGGATTTTAACATTGGAGCACCCCAGGGGTAGTACCCCCAGGTGGCATACCCACCCCCCATTTTTTTTGTATTTTTTTTCTAATTTTTCTAGATTTTTTTTTAATTTGCTAAACCAAAAATCTTATCATTTCCAGGCAGGGGACACCGACGACGACATCCTTTTCCCCCCTCACAATATCTCCCCTTTACTTCATAAGGCGAGATAAAAATGCACATGATTATTTCACTTCAATTCTAATGGCTTCTTACATTGTATACTTTCATATTCCAGAATACAGCTGCTACAAGGGACTCGGCTCACTTCAAGCAGCCACTCGACTGACAGGAACTTCAATTTGCACACCTAGGTATGATTGATATGTGGTTGATATCTTCATAGTGTATATTGGTTAGAACGTCACAAAAACTGTTTATCTCCCTGTTGTAGTCAGTCACCAATTGCACAAGTATGCTAAATTTGGAGAGCTCATCTTCACTCCTTTAAAATTTATTGCTTGTGCTAAATTTGACCTCGATAAAACAGGTGAAGGTCAGTCAATTTCATTAATTAGGCTTCTGATCCATCCAGGGTCCGAAATAGAAAACTTTTGATGACCTGCTGTTTTGTTTTTTTCTTCAGAGAAAAATCGCAGGTCAAATTGAACATCACCTGCTATTTTTATAATTGGACAGCTATTGTTTTCAACCTGTGCAAATTCAGATGAAAATAGTTAATTTAACAACATACAGTAAGGATCATTCATTTGTTAAGTTTCTTATGCATTTTATCTATCCAATTTCACAGGAAACTAAACTATAATTTGAACCATCTCTTGTTAATATGCATGTACAGATTGACAGCCCTTATTAGTTACTAGAGACTGTCTGAGAGTGAACATTATTGAACTTTAATGGTGTGATTCAGGTGTTACAATACACACTCCACAAATGTTGTAACTCGCATGGGAATATACAATTATGAAACATGCGAGTTACAACATTTGTAGGTTTCCATCAATTCTGATGCGGATTGCCAAAAAAATTATACCTATATTATCTTAAAATGACAAGTCTTATCCAAACTTCATGTCATGTAGAAGTATTCAATGTAGGTACATGTACATACCCACTTTATCACCATACTTTATTCATTTGTGCACAGTTTACTTAGTTCTTGCCAGATAACCAGATTATGTATTGTTTTCATCAATTAGAGTGTGTATTGTATCACCTGAATCACACCATTTGTAGATTGCTGTCAGGTTATCGCTTAACAATTTCTGAAAATGACAGCATTTTAATATCTGTCCTACTGGCTTACCTATTCATAAATGTGTATTGGCTGATTGGCTATTGCCCTCTAATTTTGTGTATCTAACCATTTCAGTCTTTGTTAGTCGTTTTTGTATATAAGAGCCTGTAACTGCTGTTACAAGAGTATTTCTTTGTGTGTGTGTGCGTTTGGGTGTAAGGACTCCTGTATGAATGTGTAATATGCTGCCATAAATTAGGGCAGTGCTGACATGCGTCAATATACATGTATGCTTTATTATTTTATTTTTTTTTTTTTTTGTATATGTATGTTTGTTTGTTTTTGGTTTTTTTTTTTTTTTTTTTTTTTCTTTGTTTTATGTAACACTTATTTTAAAGTACCCTGTATTTTTTATATGCAATTGTTTCCTCTTTTTATCTGCCACATGTGGCGCTATGTATAATAACTATTCATGGCAATAAAGAATCTATCTATCTATCTGCTGTTAAATCACATCCTGAAGATGACAAATAAAATTTTGTCGAAATATTGAGACTGTCACCATGCGTTTATTAAGTTTATTCAGAGTTACTTTGCTTCTGCATTATGCCAAGCTTATCAGTGGATCAACACGACTAAGATCACATTATGCCTTGTATATATACATGTACTGTGCGTATGGAACTGTTTGTAACTTTGTTCACTGCTGGAGATGCTATAACTAATAGCGAACTACATTGTATACAGAATGAAATGTGTCATCTCTACTCGGAGTTGATTTTCTTCTCTATTATTGGAAAATCATCAGTGGTTCCAATGGATTACTTCAATTAGATATACTTATAAAAATTTCCCAGGTGGGATGTGCCATATAGCAGGTATGTAGAAGTTCCACTTCAAAAATCTTTCTACTTTTTCAGTTCAAAAAATACTTATCAACATTTGTAACTACGCTGTCAAAATGCAATGTTACGTGCAATTTCACATCTTCAGTTTCAAATACATGTAAATTCTGGGGACTTCCACATACATTAAAACAAATGAAAGCATCCAAGGCTGCTAAAAAACAGGAAAGGAATTGGTCCTGTTCAATATATTTCTGATGTGTCTCTCGTTGCATACGTGATGTGAATTTGTGAAGCTTAGCTCTAATTATTGAAGAGACTTCATCAATACTGTAAAGAAAGTCTAGGCAAATGAGAGTTGCATATGTGCTACCAGTGGACGATGGAAACAATTTTGTTGAGGCGTTCAACTGTTATCACAATTGTTTGACAACCCAATGAAATTACCTTTCCCCGATAAAGAACACAACACCGAAGATTAAAAATTGTATATTATCTGAACTAAACAAGATAACATTTTGGTAGTAACCCTACAATATTGCAGAGGTCGGTGTCCGCATCATAGTGAACGTTGTTGCCCAGGAAGCAGATCGGCTTTCATTCATGGTTTATGTATTCATGCACACAGCAACCTGCAGCCAAAGCTCAATGACATTGTTATTGTAGACATGTACAAGAATGAAGTCACTGAATCTGATTCATATTCATAATTTATTTGTGTGGCAATTGACAACCAGAAAATAATATAAGTAGCCTATAGGTCTTCTTCAAGATTACACGTATGCCTACCGGTACATCAAATAATTATTTTAAAATTCATTCAGCAATTGCACACAGAAAAAATACCCTTACGTTACTAAAAAATTCAATCACAGACACAGAAACCCATTATTAACATCAAAAAATAAATTTACCTCCACTGCCTGGCCCAAACGGAAAATTATTTTGTCAACTTCAACAGGTCAGAGCAAAGCACTAAGTGGGGTATATATCCAATCTAATTAAAATTAAATCCTAACTGCTTCCCCATTTGGATATGTCGCTGTTAGGATCTAACCGGCTTGCAGTAAGGCGCGTGTTGACCGATCCCGAGAGGTTTTCATAGTGCTTTGAAGGGAAGGTAATGACAAGTGCTTTCTGGTTGGCTCAGCCGAAGCACACGCCAAGCTGTGGGGGAATCTTCTGATGTTGCCGCCCACCCGCCAGGTTGTCTCCATAATGCGGGGTAGAATTATGGACTCGTCCTTGACGTAACCTTG